>BQNB010018096.1:27242-68846 GCA_026074375.1 Tanacetum coccineum | reverse complement strand
TAGCATCATTTATCCTATGTAATTAACCTATTTTGTATAATTATTGCAAAGAATTGTTACTTAATTATTTGTATTTGAGAATTACAATAATTATGGAGCACTTGGTAAAGATTAGCTAAAAGGCACGCATTCTGGAGCTTAAACAAAGAAATATGTAGGAAACTAGTTCTGACATCATATACGCCATATCCATCAAGGAAGATACGGCGTATTTGTGCCTGCACTTCACTAAAGACCACGAAGAAACAAGATTCAATACGCCGTATCCAGAGGAATCCTATACGCTTTATTCAAGTTATGGAATGTGAATATTCTGGAAGATATCGAATGTGGTCCCTACTCTAAGAAACCCCCGATACGCCGTATCCAAGTCACTCGATATGCCGTATCGACTAAATTCTAGACTCTATAAATAGAAGACCTAAAAATGGATTTTCAGTGGGCTACATCATATTTCGATACCCTAACCATAAAAGTCGATTTTCAGAAGAGCAGAAGAGGTCGAGCAACATAATTAATTCTATAGGGAACAACTTGTAATCTCCTATACTTTTGTAATCGTTCAGTTTTTGGTATCATTCGTTAACTCGGTTAGTTTACCTTGGCTAAATTATTACTCTTGTATTGATTATGATGTTTGAAGGCTAATACCTTCGGGTATTAGCCATTATTATGAGATTTGAATGTTTGGTTTTGTTTATCTCGGTTGCTTAATTTATCGTTGAATGCTTATTTATGTTTATCAACATACCTGTTTACATGCTTTTGTATGCGACCTATCATTCAACTGGATCTAGTGATACGGACCAAGTAATCTAGATGCTGGGATGGCTCTCCATATAGTGATTAATACATCTAGACCAATAGGATCACGAATAATAACCTATTTTTGCCTTTAAATTGTGAGCTTAGTTGGACCGGCAGGTGACCCTGAGATCAACGAGTACGTTCTTAATTAATTGGTAAAGACTTGGTTAGTGGACTACTAGTGTATGAATTGCCATTAAGCAGTAAGTGGGTAAAGTCTCTATGAGCTAGGATTTAACAAGATCACCATTGCTTTAATCTCTAAGATAGATTATAATTAGCAAATAAGGATGCTTTATGCGAATATGTTTAATTGTGACATAATTCTTCGTATCCAGGTCTTAGGAAGAAGTAACGCCTAAGTCTTAAGAATGATATACCGCCTCGAGATACATAATCATTGCACTAAATTAACAAACCAACGTTCTAATCGGATTAATCATGGCTAATACAGTTTTCTTATATTTGGCTAGACCGCTTTTTTATCTTCTGTTAAATTGCTTGCGTGTGTTATTGTGTCTTAAATTGATTTTAGTCACCACCAAACCCGTGCCAGTCTCTTAGGCTGAAAACCCCCATATCCGTTAGATTTAGGATTAACATAGGTTTAGCATAGGTTTAACATAGAATAGAATTAACTTAGTTTAGATAACCAAAATATTGATAAATTAAAAGATTGTTTCTTGCTCTTAGTGATCGACACCCTACTTACCATAAAACTCCTATCTAACCGGGTACACTGTCCGTTAAAGTGTTATTTTTGGTAAAGTCGGTAAAATATAAATTAAAAACTTGAAACATAAATTACAACCACACAACGACACACCAGCTATAAATTATGAAGATGAAGGAAGAAGAAGTAAAATTGGGGTGTTGATTAGCCAATGTGCTAAGACGTGATACCGGTGATCGATCGAGAGGAAATTGGGTACGTAATCATTTTATTTGGATTGTGGAGACTAGCAATTTTAGACTTCACTTTATTTTCTGTTTGTAGAACCGAACCAGAAATATTTCATGCCTAACTCACAACCCTTGTTAACTTGAAAGCTTAACCCAATAAAAGTCCTTTTGATAGATTTGCTGGGTGCTCACGCCCTATCGGATTTATTTTTGATACTTGTACAAGCCTATGGTATGACACGAAATCATGATTGAGAAAATGAGTGATTTACTTACACCACCACCAAAAACAGAAATATCGAGTGTTGAGTGAATTAATCGAAAGTTCTTATTTCGTGACGTGCTTAGTTATGTTTTCTAGTTCAAAAATCATGTGGGTATTGTTAAGGATTCGTTTATAAACTTTGAAACAATAATTGTTCTTATTTGAGCAATTATATTTTTTGTTAATCATTATCGAGAGGTTGTTGGAATTACTTTTCTTAAATGCTAAACCTGCTCGAGGGCGAGTAGATATTAAGTGTGGGGGAATTTGATAACTCTCAAATCGAGTATGTTTTAGGGAGCGTTATTTGTGCTTTTATATGAAATATTTGGTTAAATAAAGAACTTTTATTGCTAATATTGTGCAATGTGAAGTTTACATGTTTGTAGTTATCCAATATGGAAAAAAGAGAAAAAAACGTGAAGAAAAACACTTTTCGGAGATTTCCCGATAAGTGACGCTTGGATGAGAGGTTTGGAGGCCATTACAGCCCAAATACATGTATCTAATTCATTTATAAGTTGTATGGGCCAACCCAAACCAAAAGGAAGAAAAATGCCCAAGAAAATAACACTTTACAATTTAGAGCGAAGCCTCAGCCGTCCAGGCTGGATACGAGCCCCAGAGGCTGACTGAAGCAATCTAGCCGCCCGGCTAGATCTCCAGCCGCTCGGCTGGCCACTTGTGGCAGTTACAAATTACCAATTATAGGAGAATTAATGAGCCATTACCCTCCAAACTCGATCATTTCCCTCCATTAACACTAGGAGTTCATTTTATTGCTTGAGGGACATGTATCTAGCCTATATATGCATACTAGGGGGTCTAGACAAAACACACACTTCTACAACCCGTGACAAAGGTTTAGAAACCTTATTTACTCTCCCAAAATGCTAGAATAGTTTTGAGAATTCTAGGAGTGAAGCAAGAACTATGGTGTTAATCTTGTTTGCTTGTTGGAGTTTAGGAATTGGTATTCTTGGTGATTAGCGGCGTTTGGATTGCTTTAAATCCAAGTCTAGACTTTCTTGTGTAATCATTTAGCTAGGTATAATCATTGTTCTTATATTTTGAGAAAGTTTACTTGAACAATACGTTTGAATTGAGTTTTGAGTTTAATGAAATGAATTATGAGTAGTGTTTGATATACTTATGCAAATGATATGTAATTGATTATGATGTGTTGATTATAATTGTATGCTTGAATCTCATGAATTGTCTTGTAATTGTTTGAAGTAATAACTTGTTGGATTACATGTTGATGAAACCTAAAAATAGATTTATAGGCCGAAAGGATTTCCGGTTAAGTTTCACAATTAACATGTTTAAAAAGGCTTGTTTGATCTTAAACTCGAGTATAGGCCGGAAGGACTCATTGAAATTACTTGACATAATCATGTTTTTCATAACAATTGGATTAAAAATGGTTAGAGGTTTGTTGTTTATAGGCCGAAAGGGATCATTATAATTTTAACATATATATGTGGATTTGTGAAAGACACCATGGATGGAATCTATATAACCTACTTTTTTATTAGTCATACAATCAAATTTTAACCAACGAATCAACTATCATATCAATGAAATAGAATTTAGCATAAGTAATGTTTTTCCAATGAATGAATTAAAAATAAATGTTCTTTGTGTTTAGAAGTGATAGGGATCGCGACATCCTATTTGCTTATTCCGTTATTATATAATGATTATTACCAAGTCCCGTGGAACGAAATCGACTTATCCGACATTACTATGAATGAACGAGTATACTTTCTCGTATGCATTTTTGGTAGTTTAATTAGTCGTGATTATAAATGTAAAACTTGCACCCGCTACCAAGCATCAGTAGTCCAGTATCGATTTATTAAAGAGCACGTTGAGAAAGGTACAATTGAGTTATACTTCATCAAGATGGACTACAAGTTGGCAGACATGTTACGAAAGCCTTTCCCAAGGAAAGGTTTGACTATCTAGTCTATCGACTCGGTATGAGAGGTTTTACTCCTAAAGAGTTGAACTGGCTAGCTGAAGAATCATTTTTTACTATAAAAACATCTCATCATGGAAATATTTTTTAAAAAGAAAAATACAAAAATATAAAACCTATAAAAATCCTAAAGTATTTCCACATTTGAAAAATGAAAATACCAAAAAGAATCTTCTCACAACACGTCTGTTGCCAAAATTCAATTGCATTTACGCATCTAGAAATGTGATTCAATAATAATACATAAGTGTTAATGTACATTGAGCGAGAGTTCACTTACAAAATGTTTGTGTAAAACCGTAAAGGGGGTGAATATGGTCTTATTGAATTCTTCAAAGTTTATAAAACTTCAAGTCTCAAAGAAACCAAGTGATGTATTGATCTACATAGATATTTGAACAATAACGTTTTGTGTATAAATATATAATATATATCTATAATATATAAATATATATCTTAAAAATACATATATATATTCTGTATGTATGCATGTATATAGAGAGAGACCATGATATATATTGGTTCGAGATGGGGGTTTATACCATCCGTTCGTCCAGTTGTGAATCCACGACACCTATACTATTACTCTATTATAATACTTTTGGTGGACAATAAATCGTATTACAACTTCGCTCCATCGATATGCACTAAGATCAGCGCTCACTAAGAAGAGCTACTCCCTACGGTATTCCTCACTCGGAATCCACCCCTAAAAACTCGTGATTCGACTTTCTTCTAGGATCACTAAGATCAACTAGGACTACTAAGAACTTCCCCTTGGAAGCTTATCATAAACCCAACTAGATTCCCAATGATCTATGCTTGATCACAAAGATACAAGACTTCCCTTACAACCAAATTGAACGAAAGTTAATTGTTCAAATCAAGTCTTAACGTAATATAGAGACTCGATTCTAAAATAAAGGGCATGAGAAAGAAGACCTTCAGTAATAACACACAAGTGTTGATTAGGTACTTGTGTGTCTCTTTTGCGGAGATGTATTCTTCAATAGATGATAGAATGAGAAGTTAAGAATACAAGAGGTGTTAGACTTAGTGGATAGGAGAAGAGAAAAGAGATGAAAGAAAGAATGGCATGAAACGAGGAATACAAGAGCCAATAGGGGTATTTATAAGCCAAAAACCCAAACTTAGGAAAATGTAATCCGAGAGTGGCGTGTTGGCCATGTGTCAGCGCGTACTAGCGTGCCAGATGCCCGAATCTATTTTTTGGGGTTTTGGCGTTTTAAATACCCGTTCTTGCTAAACCACTAATTGTACTTCACGCTTTGACCATTCCATTATTCTTACACTCAAGGTTAACTAATTCAAATAGCTATTTGGTAAAAACATTTGTGAAGTATTTAAAAGAAGAATTGGGGATGTTTGTTCAACCCCAATGAGATAGAAAAGAACCATTGGACAAAGGGTATGTTTGGGTATTCCTCAAAGATAAATGGCTTAGATAGAAACTAAGCATGGTTAAATGGATTAGTTGGCATAGTTAGGATAGAAAGAATATGTCAAAGGAATAAAGAATATGTCAAAGGAATATTCCTTAGCTTGGAGAGGAAGTGTGGATGTTAGGAGGGATAATTTGAATTTAAAATTCAAATATCAGATGTGGGATAAAGATGTGAAGGATGTGAGTTGGAATTGATGTGATGGAAAGGAGCCTTTGGTTTCAAATTCAAATTTCAAATTTGAATGTTAAGGATAATGATAAGGATAAGGGTGAGTTAGATATGATGTGATGCTGATGTAATAGAAGGGAGCCTAACATTTGAAATTCAAAATTGAAATGTTAGGAAGTGTATAAGTGTGTAGGAGAAGTTTGATAAGTGTGTGACTGTGTGTGTTGTATTTGAATTCAAGCTACGGAATATATGAGGAGAAGTGTATGGATGAAGCTTTGAGTATGTTTGTGTGTAATTTAAATTCAAATGTATGTGTGTGTGTGTGTGTTGAGATGAAAAAGAGAATGAATAAGGATTGTGTGATAGAGAATGTTGAGATGTGATGAAAGGGAGCCTATGTTGGGAATGATGGGAACACCATGTACAACAAGGTACAATGTGTAAGAGAATGTGAATTGTCTCATGTGGGTATGTTTTAGAGAGGGTTTAAGTGAGAAAGGTTTAAGCTTTGTAGTTGTGAGGAAGATGATGAGGATATGCATAATCAAAGGATTGATTATGGGATTAATCACATTGCCATTAAGGGAGAAAATAGTTGGGCAATGATGATTAAGGAATAATTTATAAAATGGGAAGAAATGTTTAGATTGTGTGGGAAGACGAGAATAATTATTTGTTGGAATAAGGGATTAACAAATGATTAAGGAATGTTTAGGTGAGAAGTGAGGTGTAAGTGATATGTGAGGAATACTTGTGGGAGTGTGGGAGTTTAAAAAATTATATAGAAAAAGTAAGAAGGATTAAAGTAAGATTAACCTTCAATTACCGCAAACTCAATTAGTCATTTAGACTTTAATCCATGATTATCAACAATGGATTTGATCACTAATCATCTTGATGCAAACAAGCTAAGTGCTTTGCATCTCAAGTAAAGCATATCCCATAACGGGAAAGGACGCGTTTACGCAAAGTGAGCTTTGACTTAGTTTGACCAATAAGGGAGTAAAACCCGTTACGTGATTAGGAACAAAGTAAATCCGGATAAAGGTCAAATGAATACTTTCGTTTGCTGGTATGTTAAAAGTATATTCATACTAGGTTTAGAAAATAAGTTTTGGCCTTGGCTAGAGGCGTTTGATAAAGTAAATGAGTTGGTATTTTGTTGAAAAATGGTAGGATTTGTTTTTGCTCATCTCTAAGTCTAAACCTCATTTGGAGTGTTCCCAAATTCTCAAGTATCATGTACATACCTTTATTGAAGGATCCACATGTGTCGGGTAAGAGGAAAGGCGGCTTTGCAAAATCCATAAAAACAGATGTCGTGAGTGGCGTGCTGGCCACGTGCTGACGCGTGACCAGCACGCCAAAGTCATTGTTCTGGTTTTCTAGATTTTGGCTATCATTTGTTATTTTAAGTATTGCGAACGTTTATTTGTCATTGTCAAAACATAAAGGAGATGTTAGTCAATGTTTCCCCAACAGTTTGAAAAAATGTTTTCAAAACATATCGTTCTTCAAAATTTTCTTCAATGAGGCTTAAGGAAAGTGTACACTTTAGTGCGCTTTACCTTAAAAAGAAGAGAAATTTTCTTATTTTCGAGCATTGATTTTTAAGTATTTCATCTTAAAACTTTTCAAAAAGTTTGCTTAAAACATTGACTTCTAAGTATTTCAAATTAAAACTCGGACTTCAAACAAAGGAAAGTGTACTTTTAAGTATATTTATCCTCATAACGGGAAGCTCAAAACTTCTCAGACTTGAGCTAAGTCACATAAAATCTCAATTTGTGAGCTCAAGTAAAATTGTTTACATAAGCTTAAACACATATCTATCAACAAGTAAATCATGAGCACACTTTTCAAGATTATTTTCAAAAAGAAATTCAAAATCTTTCAAAAGTGTGTGTTCAAATTTTCACCCCTCCTCCACCTCAAATATTTGGTATCATACACATCTATTGTTAAGGGGGAGTATAAACTTAAAATGTTCCAATAATAATCATGCAATAATCGTTTTACTGTAACCTGTGCTTTATTCAAAAGGAAAGTGTACACTTCAGTGTGCTTTACCTTAAAAAGAAGAGAAATCTTCTTGTTTTCAAGCATTGACTTTTAAGTATATCAGCTTAAAACTTTTCAAAAAGTTTGCTCAAACATTGAATATTAAGTATTTCAGCTTAGAACTCGGACTTCAAACAAAGGAAAGTATACTTTTAAGTATACTTATCTTCACAAAGGGAAGTTTGATGTGTCGTTGTGAGTAGGTATTTTATGTATCAAGTTTTACTATTTATTTTATGTCGACTATACCTAAAAACAACACCTTAACGGGCAGTGTACCCGGTCAAGATGTAGCTTCGTTGGTAAGTAGGGTGTCGATCACTAAGAGCGAGAGTGTTAATTCCTAATTCTATCAGTATTTTAGTTATCTAAGTTAAACCTAAAACTAATGCAAAAAGGGGGGTTTCAGCCTGAGAGACTGGCACGAGGTTTAGTGGTCTAACCTAAGGTTTTGATGACAAGTAAAGCAATAAACACACACAAGAAGACAAACAAACGATAGAGAAGCGGTCAAGAACTAATGTAAGGAAAACGTATCAACCATGAATAATCTGATAAAACGCAGGTTTGTTTATTTAGTGCAATGATTGACTTATCTCGAAGGGGATATCATTCCTAGACTTAGGCGGTTCTTATTCCTAAGACCTAGACACGCTAATTCTGTCACAATTAGACGCATCCGCATAAAGCATCCTTATGTTGATTATAATCTATCTTAGGATCTAAGTAATGGTGCTCTTACTAAACCCTAGCTCATCGAGACTTTACCCACTTACTGCTTAACGACTCTTTATATACTAGTAGTCCACTGTCCGAGTCCTTACCAATGGAATAAGAACGTACTCGTTGATACCAAGGTCACCTTATGGCTCAACTAAGCTCACTAAACTAAAGGTAATGATAGGTCAATATTTGTGATCCTATGATTCTAGATATATAAATTACAATATAGAGAGCTATCCCAGACTCTTAGCCTACGCCCAAACAACACCAAAGTTGCAGGGCATTAAATATGTAGGACTAAACCCAATTGAATGATAGGTCACATACTTAAGCACGTAAACAAGTATAAATTGATAAACATAATCAACAATCAACGATAAATTAAGCAATCAATATAAACAAACCAAACATTAAATCTTTATAAACATGGCTGATACCTAAAGGTATTAGCCGATAGTCATTGTAAAAATACACACGGTTTGATATATAAACGATTTAAAATAAAGAAACCTTAATCGAACGCGTATTCGGTTGTGCGAAGATTACAAGAGTTTTCCTATGATCTTGAGGCTCTTTTCTGACCTTCTAGACTCCTTTATTCGTCTCTTGGTCGACTTGGTGGTTTAGGGATTCACTTGCATACCTAAAACTGAGTTTAGGGTCGTCTATTTATAGAGTCTAGAATCGCGTCGATACGCCGTATCAAGCAATGTGGGATACGGCGTATTGGGGATTTCTTGGAGTAAGGACCACGTTTGATATCTTCCAGAATCTTCGTATATAATAAATCTTGAATACGACGTATTGAAGTTCCTGGATACGGCGTATTAAACTTGAATCCTTCATGGTATCTGGTGAAGTGTAGGCACATATACGCCGTATCTTCTTGATGGATACAACGTATTGAGGTAAAACTAGTTGGTTCTTCTTCGTTGACCAACGTATTATATACGGCGTATCGTTGATGTGGATACGACATATTCTTCAAAGTCAGGCAATAATCTTTTAATTCATCAAAGTCTTGGATACTTCGTTTAGGTCTAGAATAATACAGCGTATTGGCTGTCAGATCAGTAGACTTTCTCAAACTCTTCATTTAAGTTCCAAAATGCGTTCCTTTTAGCATAACTTCACAAAGTACTCCATAATTATTGCAATTCTCAAATGTAAACGATTAAGTATAAAATAGACATTATTTGATGTCATCCAAGCTCACAACTTCTTGGACTTGATTTAAGTCACACAACATCTCAATTTGTGAGCTCAAGTAAGATGGTTTACATATTCTTAACCACATATCTATCAACAAGTAAATCATGAGCACACTATTTCAAGGTATTTTCAAAAAGAAATTCAAAATCTTTTAAAAGTGTGTGTTCAAATTTTCACTCCCCCACCTTAAATGTTTGGTATCATACAAATTTATTGTTGAGGGGAGTATACATCGTAATCGTTTTCTCTCATGTGCTTTTTAAAACTCATATATCTGTTTAATCCATTAGTATCAAAAATATCAAATGGTATGCTATTTTTGAGGGAGAGAAAATTAGATCAAAATATGATCGTCTTTGATGCAAGTGCATACTCTTTCCTATATGTACAAAACTCTTTCATTTATAATGAACATGTGTAGGTGGAGTATTTATGAAAATCAAAAACTTTCAAGGTGTTAAATCTCTTTCTTAAAACACTTTGATTGATTTTCAAATAGTTTTATGGTTATGATCTAATACCCAAAAAACCAATTAATTCACGATGTATCGCTCAAGTTATAAGGTGATAAGGTTAGGTATTATCCCATGATCCAACCAGATTCGAAGGTATATACCAAGGACCTCCATTAGATAGAATAGAAGTCCGTTGGTCAAAAATGAAGATGGATGAGAATATGGGAATAATGTTGACTAAGGCAAGAACTATCATTGGAACTATCACAATATGATGATAGTGAGGACGTCTTGGTAAACATTGAAGGGGTTTAAGAATGAAAAAGAAATGTGATGAAAGGGTTACAAGAATGAGAACCCTACACATAACTTAGGGCAAAAACCGGGTTAATACATAATCTATCGGATATCACAAAGATGATATTTGGTATTAAAAAAAGACATCATGGACCCAATGATGCAATGCACAACCCTCCCCAGCTACTCAAGTTTCTCTCAAAATAAATCTTGTTTTAATTCACACAGAGACTAAACATGTTATCTATTGATTTCTCACTCCGAGAATGTTGATATTGAAAAGGTGGCAATCCGCTCCAGCCTTCGATCAGTAAAACCAAAATGTACTTAATGAGTTTAGAGCCAAGAGATCTTTATATTAATCTCAATAGGACACAATTTAAAATATACACCTGTTTTTCATAATAAAGAACATAAGTTGTACTGAGAGTCCTGCACATTATCATCAAATCTTGACAAAACATTTAGAGTGGTACTCTTTAGTACTTCACATTGACGAATATAATTTCTTCATGTGTTAAAATCAAAGTTGTGTTAACTGGAATTCCAAAGTGATCCAGGTTTATGAGTATTGACGAGAAACACCAAAATTGTTGTTGTTTACTTCGCAATGGATATTAATAATTCACCTAAAATTGTTGTTATCCTACTTGGGGAATTCGGATTCAGGAACGACAAGTGGGGATTTCATAAAGCGTCGTTAGCGTCTCTAGACGTGTGCGTTTGAGATAATCCTACACTTTAAGTTGGAAAATATGTTAAGGAGATTCATTCACGAATTAAATCCTGATAACGCATGTACAATATTTATACTGTGTAACGATCCTCACAGAACTACATGTTAAAGTTACAAAAATTCGATGAATGAACAAGACATTCATCCATATCTGTTATTTCTTTTTAACCCTTACATGTGCAGGTACCGGCGAAGTAACTACCTTATTTTAGCACCGTCATATTCACTGCCATATACTCATACTCAAAGCATCAAGATTCAAGTACTTAATATGAAATCTTAGAATGAATACAGATACACGCCTGCAACTGTGGTAATCAATAACTTCCTCAAAGTCATCAAGTTTATGATTACAAGTAGATCAAGTCAAACCGCCACTTATAGGAGATTGTTAGCTTGTAGAAGCAAATATAAACAACCACCGAAGATGAGGAAGATTGTTAGCTTTCACGACAAATATAAGTATATTGGTCAGCAAGCGATGATGATAGATCTCAAAGGCTAAAGACAAAGAAAAGAAAACAAAAGATCAAGATCACAAGCATGATTAGAATAGTAAAGATCAAGTCTACTACTTAACAAGGTTCAAGAATAAGATACAAAGCCATGCAAAATCAAGAAATTAGTATAGATTAATGATCGCCCCTTAGGGGGAGATTATTAGCATAACTTATTTTATGAAGTGTCGGTCATTCTAGTTTACAAACCTTGTAATGGGTAATAGCATAGTATCAAGTAAACGGGCTTGGGCTTTAAGCTAATATTGTATAGGTTTCGGGCCTAGCCCATTACAAAGCCCAAACCTAGCCCAAAAAAGGTCCATGGTGGTCGGCCCTTATGCAATTCGCATATTGCATAAGGTTTGAGTATAAATACCCTCTCCACATGAGGAGAGGGGGGTGTGTAAGATTTAGCAAGTTCACAACTTTTTTATTCTCTCATTTCCTTTTATAATAAAGCGAGTTCTTGTTTTTACTTCACCATTCTCTCGTCTCACCCTCTTTCTTCTTATTTTCTTATTGTTTTTTGTGTGATTTGAATATATAAACCACTTAGGTGGGTGATGAATGATGATGTTTTTTTAAGTTAGACGTTTAAGTTTTAGCTTGACGAACACACAAACTTGTTATGACATGTGTATTTGAATGTTTAAGTCAACTTTTGTTTAACTAATACCAACAGAGTTGGTTAAATCTCTTGTGCACACCTTTGGACTAATGTTGTGTCATATTAATAAACCATACTTAAAGCACACATAAAACAAGTGTGTAGAGTTTTGATAAAACCATACCAGTTTGACATTCATAAGTCAAACTATCTTAACAAACGACAAAGCTCTTTGACTTACTAAGACATGTCAAAGTAAATAAAGACCCTTTGCAAGATTCATAACAGAGCATATAAACTATGAAGACCCACCATCCTTGTGGAAGACCTTAAACATATTTCTATTTGTAATGTTAAGATAATGAGTTGATTGATTAAGAGAAAACACATAAACATTATAAAGTATCAAAGCAGCTCCTATGGTAACCGCCTACTCAAACACCTCCTCTATAAGCACTTTATGAGGAATACTACCTGAAATTGTACCTAAAAGGTCTTTGAGTGTCACTGTCAGATTGCCCAGCGCATTTGGAGTACAAGACTGTGAGATCGCCCTACAATAATCGCCTTTTCAAACACCTCCTTTGTAAGACAAGGTTTTTTCAACAACCTTGCCAAGTTTTCCATTCTTGCAAAATTTCTTGATATCGCTAAAACACCCATTCATGATCCCCCCATCAACATTCACAAACTCAATTGCACTAACCCATGACGCACGCGTAAAATTGTCATCCTCACCCACATCCTCAATAACTTTTCTAATATACTCTTGTGTCGACATTACACACTCCTCCTTCCTCATCTTCCTTAATATCAACTATTTTATGGAGCTTGGCCGCTTGAACAATACCCGCAGGACCTAGTATTATCCTAACCGACTTTTTAGCACAATTATCAACTTGAGCATTTTGAGACGATACTAGGGTTTAGGTGGTGGCGGTTGTCTCAAGTGGTATGTGGTGGTTGTTGCAGGGACGAAGGGCATCATAATTGCCTATATCAAGGGATTGTTCCCATTCATGATTTGGTTGTGAATTCATTTTTAGCGAATTCTTGCAAAATTAATTTAGGGATAATAGACTACACAAGTGTTAAATACAGTATAGAATTATTCCTATATACTCATTTGTATTAATCTACAACTTGAATTTATAGGGTAAACTATGAATTTAGTCGCTGTAGTTCCAAATGTTTAACCATATTACTACACATTTTATTTTTAGTCATTTTCCATTTTCCCGCCCACATACCTACAGACGTCTACATAACTAGATGAAACCCAATACCACCTCCCATTACAGTTTGATCTCACCAGTTACATTTCACTTTCATCCCCAGTTTGTGAAAATCACTAATGAAAACCACAACATCTCCAAATAGCTAACAATGAAAGTGAAGGTTCACCAAGTAGAATATGTTTATCTGACTCTGACAATGAGTTGGTTATACCAACACCATAGTCTGATGAGGCCAAGAATGAAAAAAGGGCAAAAAGTTTTAAGGAAGAATTCAAATTAAAAAAACTCTTGTTTGAAATTGACTATGAGTTTAACATTGACTTTGAGTTAGAGAATGACATTGAAGTAATGAAAGAGAATCTTAGCCAGGAAAAGGTATGTGAATAAAAGGTGTCATTCAACAACATCGAGAAACTAAGGCAAGATCTTGTAGAGATGCCAAGTGAAGTAGTGAAACAGGAGATGGATGATCATGTGCATGATGAGATTGATGGTGTTACGTATGACACATATTCTGATGATAGTATAAGTGGTAAGGAAGGTGACCTTGAATTTGTGGTGTAAAACAAAAGAAGACCAATGAAGAGGAGAAGGGTAAATGGCGATAGAGGGTGAGGCAGCTATTGAAGATGAAGGTGAATGCTGAGAAGGCAAAGAATGGGTGGTCTTTGTGGTATCTTTTATTACTTAATGTTTTGGATCTTAAATGAACCTTGTATGTATTTTTAGTATGTATATGTGGTATGTTTAAGGCAATACAGTTATGAAAGCCTACTAGTTAGGCAAACTTTTACCATTTGTATTGATACTTGTTTTTGTATTCTTTTTTTTGGTGAAAATGTAAAGAATATATTAGCTCAAAAACTTATGAGGATTTGATGACATCAAATAACGTCTATTTTATAGCATCATTTATCCCATGTAATTAACTCATTTTGTATGATTATTGCAAAGAATTGTTACTTAATCATTTGTATTTGAGAATTGCAGTAATTATGGAGTACTTGGTGAATATTGAATAAAAGGCACGTATTTTGGAGCATAAACGAGGATTTTGAGAAAGTCTATTGATCTGACAGCAAATACGCCGTATTATTCTAGACCTATACGACGTATCCAAGACTTTGACGAATTAAAAGACCATTGTCTAACTTTGAAGAATACGTCGTATCTACATCAACAATACGCCGTATATAATACTTTGGTCAACGAAGAAGAACTTACTAGTTTTACATTAATACGCTGTATCCATTAAGAAGATACGACGTATTTGTGCCTACACTTCACCAGATACCACAAAGAATTCAAGCTCAATACGTCGTATCCAGGATACCCAATACGCCGTATACAAGGATATTATACACGAAGATTTTGGAAGATATCAAATGTGGTCCTTACTCCAAGAAATCCCTAATACGCCGTATCCCACATCGGTGGATACGGCGTATCGACCTGTTTCCAGACCCTATATATAGATGACCCTAAACTCAGTTTTAGGTATTCAAGTAAATCCCTAAACCACCAAGTCGACTAAGAGACGATTAGAAGAGCATAGAAGGTCAGAAAAGAGCCTCAAGATCATAGGAAAACTCTTGTAATCTTCGCACAACCGAATACGCGTTCGATTGAGGTTTCTTTATTTTAATTATTCATATATCAAATCGTGTGTATTTTTACAATGACTATTAGCTGATACCTTTAGGTATCAACCATGTTTATAAAGATCTAATGTCTGGTTTGTTTATCTCGATTGCTTAATTTATCGTTGATTGTTGTTTATGTTTATCAATTTATATTCGTTTACGTGCTTAAGTATGCGACCTATCATTCAAGTGGGTATAATCCTACATATTTAATGCGCTGCAACTTCGGTGTTGTTTGAGCGTAGGCTAAGAGTCTGGGATAGCTCTCCATATTGCAATTTATATATCTAGAATCATAGGATCACAAATATTGACCTATCTTTTCATTTAGAATAGTGAGCTTAGTTAGACTAGCATGTGACCCTAGGATCAACGAGTACGTTCTTATTCCATAGGTAAAGACTCGAACAGTGGACTACTAGTATATAAAGAGAGTATATAAAGAGCCTATTATGCAGTAAGTGGGGAAAGTTTTCGTAATGAGCTAGGGTTTAGTAAGAGCACCATTACTTAGATCCTAAGATAGATTATAATCAACATAAGGATGCTTTATGCGGATGCGTCTAATTGTGACAAAATTAGCGTGTCTAGGTCTTAGGAAGAAGTACCGCCTAAGTCTAGGAATGATATGCCCTTCGAGATAAGTCAATCATTGCACTAAATAAACAAACCTGCGTTTTATCGGATTATTCATGGTTGATACGTTTTCCTTACATTAGTTCTCGACCGCTTCTCTATCGTTTGTTTGTCTTCTTGTGTGTGTTTATTTCTTTACTTGTCATCAAAACCTTAGGTTAGATAACTAAACCTCGTGCCAGTCTCTCAGGCTGAAACCCTCTTATCATTAGTTTAGGTTTAACTTAGGTTTAACATAAATTAGATTAATTTAGTACTAACATAGATAACTAAAATACTGATAGATTAGATATTAACGCTCTCGCTCTTAGTGATTGACACCCTACTTACCAACGAAGCTACATCTTGACCGGGTACACTGCCCGTTAGAGTGTTGTTTTTAGGTATAGTCAGCATAAAATAAATAGTAAAACTTGATACATAAAATACCTACTCACAACGACACATCAGGATTACAAGAAATTCAAAAAAGAGACCCATGGACATCCCTATGATCTCAAGATAACAAAACAACACACTATTATTATAAATTGTTTTGTATTCATTAGTTGTTTGACAGGGTGTTTGGAATGCATATGTGGTTTTAAAATTTGGAGGCTAATTTGACTTGATAAATGGCCATACATGATCACTTTAATTAACTAAGAAAAGTCAAACATAGTAGTGGTGTGGTGGCTTCATAGGGTCCTTTGGGTTAGACATAAGCCAAAAAACCAGTTTCCAAACACCCCTTTTTCAGTTATAAACGCAAAACTACAAAGCTAACAATAAAACATCATATCAAAACCATTTTATTACCAAACCATATTACAACCCCTTCATTACCAAACCAACACAAAATCATCCTAAACAAACCTACATCCAAAACCTAAAAACAACCTGCCCACTACCCGACCATATCCCATTCACATACTCTATAAAAAACAAACCTTGTTATGGACCCGAAGCTGCAATTTAGTAACCATTTTCCTCAGTTCCAACATCTTTAACAACTTAGACTTCTGAAGCTTCTTAAGAAACTCCCAACTTTTTTTTAGGGTAAAAGGCTTTTACATCCGAAGAATAGATTCGTGCAAAAAAATGTTTAAGTACAAAGGATGTGAGTGAGTATCACATCTCAGCTTATTACATAGGCGGTAAAGCTAATATAACAAGACACTACTACTTCTAAACAGAAAAAAACAAACTAGACACTAGAGTACATCTGACTCAACAATGAAACAAAACATAAGCTACTTCCTAATTTGACCACGACGATTGATATCCCATGCATCACAAAACGCCATTTGACCTTTAGTTAGGTCGCATGCTTCATAGTAATAATAATAATAATAATAATAATAATAATAATCATCATCATATGGGTCATCGTCATACAACTGCTTCCAACGCTCATACATGCTCTTACTCCCACCTTCACTACCTCCCTTAGTCGAATCAACATTAGTAGCTTTAAGGTGATTTGACGTCATGAAACTAGATGTTTCATCATACACTAATTCCACATCACTCTCACTATCATCTTCAACCTGTTCAATAGACTTACCATTATCCACCATTTGATTCACACTCTTAGGATTATCATCCAAATTCCCCAACACATCAAATGAATTAGCCAAATTAACCATATTGCCTCCCTTTGATGTTGATGCCTTTTTAGACGGAAATTATTTTATTTGAATTACCTTAGCCCCCCATTAGATGTAGAAGGCATACTCTTAGGACGATAAACAAACTTAGGTTTTGGCATAACAAAGAAACTTTAAGATTTCTATAAACCATCATTAACTTGGATAAATCTTTGGCTAATTTAGATTCCCTCTTCATCTCACTATCAATATAAACCGACATTTGATTAGGCATCATGGTGGAATTAGCAGCCACCCAAGTTCCTCAAGACGTACAAGAACACGATCACCAGCCATTAAATAGGAATATTTTATATGTTGAACCCTTAACTAGGAAAACCCCCTACGGAGATGAACGGTCTATACATACGAAAAGTCATAAATGCAATTATTACCTTGGGGGACGTAAATGTAAGGTCAGCTCAAAACTGACATCACAAGAATGAATGCACTCAGGGACCAACGTATAATGCAAGAATGGAAGACGATTATGTATTAGGCGGGAAAGGAAAAAACACCAAAACACAATCAAGGACCAAGTGTGTAATTTAAGAAAAAGACAAAAAAAGGTAATACCAACGGAAACTTTTTTGAATTTTGACATGGAAACTTTTAGGACAAACAGTGAAATAGTCTTTTTGACGAAAAGAGCAAAATACCCATCATGTGCACCTGGGCTATGTAACGAGGAAAATAACAACAATTACGTAAAATAACGGATATAGGACTAAACGGACATCAAAAAGCCCACGTTTGGGAGTATTCTAGCGAAACCCTAGATATGAAGACCAAACACAAGAATGGAGCTGACTTTAGGACCAACTGTGTAATTTACCCTTATTACTGACACATTTCCCTGATTAGATAAACAATTCAAATTTGGCATCAAATTAATTTGACGCGCTCATTTTTCATCATCTCAAAGCCTGAAACGTAACCTAACCGAGTCAACCAACCAACCTTCATCACTCACTTCACTTCAGGTATAATTCCTTCAATCTAAATTAACGATCTTCACATTCGTAATTTCAACAAATTAACATCAATATCGATCACTTACTCGACCTTCAATCGTTAATTTCACACACCGATAATACGTAACCGCTTTCGAAAGCTGATTATGTTAATTAGGTGTGAATGTTTGTGTTATGTATATACATTATATCAATTAGTTATTGCTGTTAAGTTAGTTGATGTTAGGTTTACGGGAATTAACGCTGCTGAATTCGAAAGCTATATGTACTTTTTGTGATGTTTACTTATGCTTAAAAGGCGAATTCGATATTTGATGTGTGTTAGTTCGAAAGCTAGATGTACTTTAAAGTTGTTGATGTTCGATTTAGGATACTAGTGGCTGGTGGATTTGAACACTAAAGGTAATTTTTGTGACGTTTAGTAGTGTGTAAAACGCGAATTCGATGTTTTTACAGTTTGGATTTCCGCTTATTAGGTTTATTTGTGAGTGAGGATGTGTTGAGATTGTCGAATTTTCGTATTCAGGATTTTGTACATTTTTAGCTTGCTGCTTTGCTGGTGGATTATAAACAGAGGGACTTTTTATGTTGTTTAGTAGTGCGTGATATCGAGAATTCGGTATTTTAGGTTTCGATAGGTTGAGTGAGAAAGTGATGAGATTGTTGAATTGCCTATTCAGGATTTTTATAAATATTTAGCTGCTATGGTTACAGTATGAATCGTATTCTAGATAAGGAGTATGATATATGAATTTTGGTAGACGGCACATTTGTTGCTTTTAGTGTAGTTTGTTGCGTATGTATATGGCTAACTTGCCTCTTATATATTTTTAATGTTTGTTTGATACAGTTGTTTTGTTTACGACTAAAGACGTTGTACTGTAATATTTAACGATGTTGCAATGGATGGGAGGTTCACGGAGGAAAGTCACGACTGTAAGTGCTTTCCAACATATCACTTTCTCTTGTAATTTTGCGTTTTCTTGTGTCATGGTTTGCAAGTGTGTGGGTTACCATGGATCAATTCTACTTCATTCTACTCAACTGCCGTTAGTCTATTTTGCTGCATTAAATTTGGTAGAGCATCTTATCCTGTTATCCTGTAGCTCAATTTTACATTAACTTTATCAACTCTAAGCTTAATTGCTAGACTTTGCTCCAAGGCGATGAAACATAGTTAATCTATCTTGTTCCTATCTTGTGCATGCTTAAATGCTTTCCATATTGCACAATGTATCTCATTTAGTACTGGACTAAGGTAGTAAGGTATTACATCCAAGGTGACTGACCACGAGCAACGTTTTGATTTTGGGAGAGTATAGACTATAGACATTAAAGCATTATAACTTATAAGACGCTAGAATCTTATGCAGATTGTAGCTTATTTAATATAAAGTAAAGATAACGAATTGCAAAGCACTGCCTCCTAAGAAGATTGATAATAGTGACATATGAGCATAAAGATCGGTCTCTGTGTGTTTGTGTGTGTGTGGTGTATGTCATTGGAAACAATAAGCTAGTGTGGCAAAGAATGAGCTGGTATTAATACCGTTACATTGCTGTAGTATGTTTGTGATAGTTTAATTATTCTTGCAAGCTCATGTTCCAGTTCTGTTGTTTATGACTTTTTTTTTCTTGTGTCCTGAAATGTTCTGGTTGTGCTTAACTGTGGAAAATTCCAGTCACGAATGTCAACACAAAAGAGGTATGTTATGTTCACCATCTGGTTCTATAACAAGCTGGATACCCTCCAATAGAGATTGTGGGAATGCTTATTGTTGACGCTAGCTGCATTTTATCTTTATCCAACCAGGCAAAAACAGTATTTTGAACAAAGAAAACGGCAACAGCAACTGGAAGAGCATAATCCGAGTGTGTCAGTTCCATTCACACGAAGTCACGAAACTAATAGATCCCTTGATGTTCTCAGTATGCTAAACCTATCAAAAAATGGTCAGGACTGCACTTCCAGATTCCCAGAAGGTACTTTTATGTGTATGTTAGTGGCTTTTGCTACTTTGTGTTCTCTTTATTGTTTATGGACTTATATATAGTACCTCTTGAATTGTTATCCCGTTTCAGTCTCGTTTTTAACCCACATGTCCAACTTAGTAAAAATTTGTGGTTAAATTGATGTGTTTGCTACAAGCCTGTGCTTAGAGTAGAAATTAAGTTAGGGAAGTGTTGTATCTTACGTGTTAATGCAAGTTGTTTTAGACTCCACAAATTTTGCTTGATAATTTGGGTAAATTATACCATCTAAGATGATCAATATGATGTTTTTAAACACTACACAAGTTTATCATAATTTGTGAAATATGCAAAGTAAAACAAGAAACAGAAGAAATCAGCTTAAGGACTGCAGCAAAACTGTATTTGAATGTATGTTAGGCTGTTGGTAGCGGTACTTATTGTATATTTATTGTGTATTACTGCAAGAAAATGGTGGGTATAGTGGTATACACAACACTAAAAGACAAAAGGTTTTGGTGCGTAGAAGTTCTGCGGCAAGTATTTCTTGTTTAATACTGCGTTTTCTTACAATGAGTTTTTATTGATTTCGTCCATTTTATAATTGTACAAGGAAGAGGAAATTCTCATGAAGAAAAGAGTACGCCAAATTATCAATCTCCCCACTGTCCAAATACGATTCAATTGAAAACCAAAAACCTTTGTCCATCTGAACTTGTTGAAAAAAGGGAAACAAGTATGTATCTTTGAACTATTACTCTCACTCTTTTTTATTTGTTAGGCTCTTGCTCTTCTTTTTGAATCCTTGATTGAGTAATTTGTGTCAGGAATTGCGTCCAGTCCCTTCGAGGAGAGATTATGCCCACAGAAGTAAGTATTCTATTGCATGCAGTTTGACCATCCATGATCTCAACCCATATATAATTATCCTAGACAGCTCGTTATTAATTCATTAAATTGTATCAGTTCTTCGTTGGACTGAACATAACATGGTTTGCAGTAAGCTACTATGTGTTCATAGTATGTAAAGTTTACTGCTCAATTGGCAGTAGTAGGATGTTTTGTTCTTGTGTAGATCTAATGTCTTGACGTCTCCAGGTTTTCATCTGACTTCTCCTCTCGTGGTCCGCCTGATGCTTCAAGAAGGAACAATGCTAACGACCCAGTGAAGATGACTACTGATTACAGTGGTTAGTGTACTTAGTTTACTAAGTCTCTTGACCATATCAACAGATCCAAGTGACATATAATAAGTTGAGTTACACATTTTCTTATTTTTTTCGCAGAGTTGTCTGTCATTGATATGCTCGGCGATGATGGACAATTTAGCAGTTCAAAAGGAAATTTTGTACGTGAGAATCATGTTTCATTTTCAGTTGAAGGTACTTAATTGATCACACCTACCAAAATTTGTCATAGATTCACCTTTGGTTCCTTGAGTGGCCCATATCAGGGAACCTTGCACATTTACTGCAGCTTTCATGTCAACAATTTTACTGTTTAACTAAACATTGGTTTTAGTTTATCACTGAAGTTATCATCTTAGACAAAATATCACTTGTTAGAGATTAGTCTGAATTTTTTACAGAACAACCGTAAGATACCCCCTTTTGCGTTTTTAAGTACAATTTCTATATGTAGTAACAACATGCTCCTGTGAATTCTACTAAGTTTATAAAATATTTGCAAACCTATAAATTGTTTGACACTCATATATGCATCTCAAGTACGCCCCTTTCTTCACCAGGTCTAGGAAAAGTGGAAATGGAAACTCCAGCTCATTCACCACATCCTACAAGGTATCAGTTGGGCTCAAAAATCTTATTTGTTCATGATATTCAGTATAGGAATTGATAGCCAGCTGAGAAATAAAAATGCACTTCATTACATTTTTGCTTGTGTTCCTCGAGGAAATTTGTTCTGATTGTTTTCATGGTAGTTGCTTTCTCTTTTAAGATAGTCAATTGGAACACAACTCTCAAATTTCCCTAAATGAAGAACCTCAATGATTCTTTGGTGTCTGAATGGCGGGTTTATAAGATCTGTCTATAAATAATGTGAAGACTTACAAAACTGGCGACCTTCAGATTCTAGTGAAGCTCTGTACTATTTGTACTTGTCACTTGTGTTATTACAGTGCATAGCTTGTCATAAATCTGTGGGAATCCGGAATACAAAATCTATTACATTAATAAGAATGATTAAGAAAGCTTAATGCCTTTTACTTCCATTTCTGCCCATAATTTACTTGGTTGTTAGGTTTTGTGTTTGCGGCATTTTATAGTTATTATACACTTTTACTATCACCATCACTATTAATATTATTATTATTTCTTTTAAATATCTTGATATAAAATGTGAATTATTATAAAGTCTTATGAAGTCTTAGAGATCTTATTTGCAATGAGGCTTCTGCTTATGCATTCTTGTTATCTTAGATTAGCAGGCCTTCTTTGTTTCTACAGCTAGTCTCTTCTTTATTGGTACTTAATAGTATTTAAATATTGTCACAGAAACATGTCTTATGGATGCCCTGCACTGCCCAAAAATTCCAAGCGATCTCACACTTCTAGGAACCTCAAATTCAGTCTGGAGGACCAGTTTCCCGAAATGGTGAGAGGTCCTTTAATATGGCTGATTGCCACCTTGTATTCAGCATATGTTTTTTCTCTCTTCAGCATGACGGGTCTGATGGGTCATACTCATAGTCTTACAACTAGCCACTGTATCTTATAGTCAATCGATGTCACTATTTTTTCTGCTCCCTTGATATTCTACTTAAATAACGTCTCTTCGTCTTAACCAACAGAACTGCAGAAATCCCACTAATCATGCAGTCAGTAATAGATTTTATCAAATTGTGATTAGTGATATTGGTTAATTCTATGCTACAGTTTAGGTTGTTTGAGTTTCATATAGTTTAAGAATCTTATTTCCTTGTATATTCTATATTTACGAGATCTGACTGCACTGAACTGACTGAAGTGACTAAGACGTATCAGCAACAAAGAAAAATCGTTCTGTATTCAGTTACTTACCTGTATATACAGATATAACATGTTCATATCTGTGCCACCACATATTAGCTTAGATATTCTCTAGTACTATTCTAGTTCCTGCATATAGTTGTCAGAGATTGAGAACTCTCATAAGTAATATCTTAGAGATGCTCTTTTAGGGTATCCTTTCTTAGCAGAACTTAATGAAGATCCATCTGACTAAATGAACATCGTACTGATTATTGACTTGGATTTTACTTCTTTTTTTCATTCTCAATTCAGTAATATTACACGCCCACGCAGTGCGCTCACTGTAATTTTTGCTATCGATGCAGGATGATGTGGCTTTTGGTGTTGATGTACAAACTGACGCAAGTTCTCTAAAGCTGCCTCCTTATTTGGTAGAACCACACCAGAATTTGAAGCAGAAGACAATGGTTGGCGAAGAATGCTTTCTGCATGCAGCAAAAGACTTCTCAAGCAATGATGAGTACTATGATCGCAGGGTAGAGCAGGACCGGTTTAAATGGCACGGTAACATTTTTTCTTTCTTTCGCTACTACTTCTAGCACTAGTAAAATTATTTGTTGTAACATATTAAAAAACCCTTGGCCTTTATATGCATGAACCATTATCATTATAATGTGGTAGGGAACAGGTTGCTGGTCCACGAAGCTTCATGTATAGCTGAATCTCACAATTAAATTTAATCTAATTGTATAAAGTATTTGAGTGGTGTAGATATGCATCAAGGCATGATCCATTCTTCAAATCTGTTGTTTCCAGAAAATTCTCGCATATTAGATGAAAATTTTCTTGATGATACTTATGGCTTATCTCGGAAGAGCTGGCCACATGATTTGGATTTGAGTATGGTGAATCATATGAGAAGTAGGAAGTATGATAAGCCAGACTTTTCTTTTGAGGGCCTTCAAACACAAAGAAACAGGTTTATATTTAGCTCCGATCTTTTCATATAATTTTTGTTGTAATAAAATTCTTTTCTGACTAGTTATATCTGCAGAGCTAGTTCAAAAGCAGCATGCAGCTTTAATATGTCAGGTAACGAATCTGATTCCTACTACTTGCACCAAATACTAGTGTTACTTCTTTACCACCTGAAGTGGCAATATAAAATACAATGGTGATATATAAATTTTATTGTGAGATCTTTTAGAAGATATTGTGTAAACTTGCCTTTCCAGAAAGTAAAACAAAATAGTTTTAAAAGATTCCTAACGCAGCTGTAGTGAGATACTATTTTGAGGGTGGGGGATATATGCCATGTCAAATTTGAAGTTACACACAAATTTTCTAGTTAGGTTTTGTATTTTTATGCTGATTCATTTTTTACAATCCTCTTGTTATTCAGAGTTATCTTCTCCATATAAGCACCAAAGGGAACATAGTTATGATTTCATGACAGCTGACATGAGTTGGTACGCAAATTCTTTTGAGGGCAATATATTATATGCATGTAAATCTGTAACCAAACATCATTAATGGCAGTTATCCAACTACACGTCGAAACTCTGATTTTAGTGACATGACCCATTCTTCAGCTTGGTCTTCCTTTGCAACAGAAGACGCAAGAGACTATCCGAATTTTTTGAGGTTAATATTCAATTTATGCTACAATTCAGTATCTTACATTCGAATGATGTATGAGTATATGACACTATTATTTCATCATGTTCACTCTACCATTTGCACCAACTTTTGTACAGCAAAGATGCGTGCATATCCCCTGCAGGTGCAACTTGTGACTACTGCATTTACTGATTATCTAGTTATGTTATACTTTCTCAATCACTCAATCATGTTTTCTAAATGTAGTATGGTGTGAAGAATCCAAAAATCCACCGTTCAACTCTACGGAAAGACAGAAAATAAGAGTACATGAAGCTGATTACAGGAGCCCAGTAAATAAGTTCAGTATGAAAAGGAATTCATTCAGGATGTCAGATTTTTCAAGTGCAGGAGATGATTGGTTATATGGAGAACAATGCAATCTCGAGAACAAGAAATCAGACTATGCTTCCATGAATGCATCTAAAACCCGAAAGCCCACCCCCTTCAGTTACAAACATTGGACTGAAGAGCCACTTGATTCAGATTTTAACCCGAAATATTCTGCTGATTATAAATCATCCGAACACGATGCCTTCAATGACAATCTTTTTTCGAACAAAGTTGCATTCTGCCAGCAAGTTAGTCCTGGTCACTCCTCTCCTATTATCCGAAACAATAATGAAGAATGTGGACATCATGAGTCATATAATGATGATCCTTTGAAGGAAGAAAATATTTCCCCTAAGATACAATATCAGGAGAGTGTTAGCACAGGGACACAATCAGCAACTCTACCATCTGTCAGCAGCACACTTGATCAGAGCAATTACTCATCCTCAGCTAATGGATCACCAGTGAATGTCGTAGATTCTGAAGATAACCAGAGTCAGTTTGACGAATCAAAAATTAAAACTCCAGAAATGACCCCACGCCCACATGCAGCACTCTCTCCTTTACGTTCAGAAGGAGGATCATCATCTGTGGCGATGCCCCATGAGCCGGAAGGTGATGGGTCAAAAGAGTAAGTTGTATATTTCTTTTTTGCCTTTCATAGCATTTGACTTGCTTGTCCTAAAATGATTATATATGGTTTTCCAGACATTCAAATGGTACACAAACTTCTCTCTCGAGCCTAAATAAACACAAAGGTAGAGTTCTTCCATTTTGGTATTTGGTGTCGTGTTATTTGATTGTCAATGTTTAGTGTTGGCATTATTTTAATCAACTCATGTTCGAAACTTATAAGCAGAGGATTCTGGAGATGGAAAAGGAGATCTAAAACAAGAAGGACCACATCACAATTTGGGTCAGTCTCGCCAAGTGATGATGCTGGGGAGATTTGTTCTTCAACTTATGTGAGTATGGATATTAAAGAAACATCCATGCCCACACGTCGAAGTAGGTATGATACTTCTCATGCAACTTATATAGTACAAGTGTTCCTATTACATATCATAGTAAATATAGTGTCTATAGACACACTTAGCATCCTAACAAAGAATAGACCAAACAGAAAGTCACCATTAACCACATAGTTTTTTTTTTCTTTCTGGAAGAACTTATGTCTTCTCATATCCCTTCCATTAAATAATTGTCATAACAGAGTCGAGTAGGGTATAAGAGTGGGTTGCTGTAAATATGAACCTTAAAACCAACTTAGGTTCACTTACTCCTTTTTGTTTCTATCTTCAGATGCAAAGACTCCCCTTTATTGGCTGTAGAAACCGCATTTGACATCTTAGCTTCTTAACATCCGACTGTTTGAGGGGCTTCAGGATGAACTGTTGAGCTCCCTCTTGTAAACACCTATTTTACAAACAGCAGAAGAAAAGCATCAATGCCATCATAATTAATTGCTTAAAAATTAACATTGGATCTGTGTGTAACAAGTCTTGATGGTGATTACTTCTCGATTCGAGTGGGGATGTTCTCAGAAGAGACCACGATCACTGGGATCTCTTTTATGCTAGACAATTCCTGTTACGAAACGTTTAAGGCCCAAAACAAGAGAACTACTTAGCATTGGTGTTGTAGAATGTGATTCTTTCTATGGATACAAAAACATTTACACTACCTTAACTTTTTTGAGAAGATCGTATCCTGTCATTCCTGGCATACAATAATCTGTAACAACTAAATTTATCTGTGGGCCCTGCTTAATTTCCATTCACCAAATATAAAATTAGAATTTTCTAAAAGAAGCTGTAGTTTAAACAATTGATTCTGTTGGTGCTGTACTATGATGCATGCTGTTAGAAGTGAGAAATGTCATTGTAGAAATCGTGTCCATTTGTGGGATTTTGTGTGTGGAAACTTACTTGGTTGTTAATAGTGTGTTTGTCTTCTCCGTGACCTAAAAGCTCCAATGCCTTCTGCCCGCTTTCTGCTGTGGTCACTGCCACAAACACTAAGTCGATACATAAACATCTTCAAGCTATTACATAGCAGAGCTTGTTAGTGTAGAGGTGGCATTTCAACCGATTTAATCATAAATGGGTAAAATTTGTATGTGTCATCTCTAACGGGTCAAAATGGGATTAAGTTCGAAAGCTAACTGAACATAAATCGGTCTAACAGGTCAAATTCATTTGATGTATATTTAATTGCTTGAATTCTTCTAAATCATTTTATAAAAATGTGGTATTTTTTTGCAATGTACATAACAACACCAACAATACGCAATCCCGTCTAAGCGAGGTATGGGGGAGGTGAAGTGTAAACAGATTATACTCCTACCCTTTTGGTAAACCCGAAGAGTAGGGAAACTGCTTCCATTAAGACCTCCGGCTATTATTTTGCAATGTAATCATATTAAATACATTGATCACATACATGATTAGGAAAAAGGATAGTCAGTGTTGGTTGGTGACCCAAAAGTTACCATTTTGACCCGTGATGCAAACCACCCATTTCACCACCTCTAACCTTGATAACTAGAAGTTCAAATCTCGTAATGGACTGTTGCTCTATGGTTCATCAGTACCAGGACTCACAATAGGTTATGCAACTTTTGTTCAATATCCCAGGTAGGATACATCCATCCAGTGGCGGACCTAGGATTTCAAAATAGGGTATGCACTCAAGTTCGGTATTTTTGAAAGGTATGCACTCTATGTATATTTCTTAATTTTTTTTTTTTTTTTACACTAGCTCGTCGAATCGGAGGGTATGCACGTGCATACCCGTGCTATAAGCCAAGTCCGCCCCTGCACCCATCTTGTTCATTATATTGGATAAGACAAAAAAATTTGGTGCAAGCATACGTATGTGTAGCTGTATGTTTATGTTTATGTGTGCATTTTGGCATGATTGTAGACAGTAGACCTACGAGTAATGTGCCAACTTGAAGGTTAAAATAAGTTAGTGTTACACAACACTATCGATATTAATATTTTTTTTCAAACGACAACTAAGTATCTCACAGCGATATTAATTTTAAGACCTTGAAAAATGAAAACAGTATCTAATATAACCAAAGTTCTGTTATCCGAGAATAGCCTTTGATATTTAATATATCTGATAACATATTGAATGTTACGTGCAGATCATTCCATATAAGCCACAAATATCATGCATTAAAATAATGTGAAAAACGTGCTGAGTATGACATGACCCTAATTATACCCGGGAAGACATGAGGCACCATGTGAACGTTTTATGGAAAGGGGGGCTATATAGAAGTTGTGTGGCGATGCCACCTAGCTGTTTTCACTTTATGCGGTTCACATTTTTCCTTGTCGCTTTTGAAAATATACAAACATATTGTTTTAGGAGATCCGAATTTTAATTCAGATAGAAATGTCGTAAATAAGTCACGTTTGTCATGTGTTAAGGGAAACTTGTGTAGTACATGTGAAACGAGTGTTCTAGTCTTCTAGATCAACCTTATCAGTAAGAGGACCGGCGAGTTGATTCTACATTATAAAAAAGCACTATCGTTTGCGACCATCCTATGCTTTACTTTTTTAATAACTTACCTGGGCATGTGATCTTATATACTACTTCACACACCTATAATTAGAATAAGACTAAAAAGGTTGACGTGAAGTATTTTTAAATGCAATAATATGCCTATGGATCATGTTAGGATAGCCACCCCACTACCTGTGCTCTAAGTTTTGACATGTTCTTGGTATAAAATAATCCGAATACTAGTCGTATTGCAAAACAAAGAACAATCTTGTTTCCACACATGTAGAGTAACTTTCTTTTTGTGTTGTAAATATCACATGAAAAAAACATAATGTCATATCTTGTTATTCTAGATAAATGTATATTAAATTTACTTTTTAGGGTCTGCAACAAATTATTTCAAAATTTTGGTTAAACATTAAAGACTAGCTGCACAATGCTTTTTAAGGGAAAAATGTTCTTTGTGTCTGAATAAACTAGCCAAAAAACATCATGTTCAGATAATTTTATATCTACTTTGCTTCTTTTTAACTCCTGATTGGATAAGATGTGTTTGCTCTTCTTTACCTCTTACTTGCCAGGCTGTGTCTACACCCAAAAATATAAGAATAATACTAATTCACTCTACTTTTGCCATTTTCTGTTTAGGATTTCAATTTTATCTAATTATCTTAACGTCCTGTACGTATCGGATAATGGTAAAAAAATATGTATCCAACTTGATACTTGTTAATATAAGAACTGTATACATTTCTATTTTATATATGGACATTTAAATTTCCTATTGTGTGTATCACCACGCGTAAAGTTAGACACATTTTGAAATGATTACCCACGAAGATAACCACAATTAGATAAATATATATATATAGTTTGATGCATACTGAAGTAATTAGTGTCAAATCAGATACATCTATTATGCCTATTTTCTAATACCAGAATATGAGTATACTTATTATTTTTAGGCAGTATACTTTACTCATTTTACATCCACTTACAATGTGTTGATTTTATTACGAAAATCTGGTTAAACGGCTAAAACCGTTGGTGTAGTTTCTCAGTTTGGGCAAAAGTCATCAATGTTTCTACAGTTGGAATGACTTTTTTTAGATATAAGCCAAAAGTTTATTGAAAACATATTTATTATGCAAAAGTTTGCGAAAAGTAAAGAAAAACAATGGTTTTTGGCCTATTAAGGATATGTTCATGTGTAGTTTATTGTTACATGGATAATTTTTGTCAAAATAAACATATCACAAAAAAAACGGATTTTACAGTTTACTCTTAAAAAAAGTTGTTATATGACTTATATAAACATTATCTATATCATTTAAAAAAGGAATAGCAAATTCTCTATATCATACAAACTTATTTTTCTAGTCAGTATAACTATTTATGTTGATATGATATTTACCAAGAGAAAAGACGATAGATAGAAAACGTGTTGATGCACAGACCGTAAATATTTATAATGGTTTTAATAACCTTAAAAAATAAACATATAAATTAATACTATCAAAATGGACCAAATGCACTGCTAACATCTATAAACTATACTATATGATGTTAGATGCAGATACAAACATTATTTAAATGCAAGAAGTATCATAAACTTCAAAACCTGGATCTGATCCAATTCTTAAAAATTGTAGTTGGTCACATTCTGATATTCAATATAATTAAGTACAAAGAAATATGACAAAAAAAAAGAAAAGAAAACAAATACCTTTACATGCAGAGTTGGTAAAAAGCTTTTCCATGATTTTACGATCAATCAAACTATCATCCACAACCAAAACATGAGGCCACTCATCTTCTTTAACTCCATTCATGTCAAGTTTTGATGATGAACCCATGAACCAACCAAGAAACAAATATATATTGAATGGCAAAATAAACAAAACCCACAAAGAAAAGAAAGTTGAGATATAGATGGAATATGATATATAACCAAAAGTAGGAAGAAAAGACACACACAGTGAGTGTGTACTATGTGTTGTTTTTGGTGCAAAGAAGAGAAAAGTGAAAGTGTGTGTGTGTAAAATGGAAATATGTTTGGAAAAATGTAAAGGAGTAATGATATTAGAAAGAAGAATAATGTGAAGAAATCAGGGGACAGATATTTCGTGATCTTTTTGGGCCATTGGGATACGATTTGCAGAAGAACCTGCACACGGTCAAGTTATAGGTACACTAGAGACTCTGTCCTATACCGTATTACGAATAGGGTGATAGTGTGCTACTTTGTACCCATTTTACCCCTCGTTTGACCCGCTGTATTGACATAATGTTAAATGTTAGGCTACTTTTATCGGTCATCGCAAAAAAGACTGTCATCGGACACATTAACGCAACATCAACTTTCTCTTTCCAACTTTTCATCTTCACTCCATCTCATAATTCACTCTTATCAGTCACCGGAACCCTCACCGGACATACCATTTAATTAAATACACATTTTATACGAATATACCCCACAAAATACCCCACACACACTCACAACCAATTAAATAAACAAAAAGTCTCACAATGCCCAAAAAGTGGTCGGCTCACCATTGTGAGCCATTTTAAGCTCACCTCACGCGTGAGAAATTTGGCATTTAGTGGGTCACGCATGTTTTTGTTACTCACGATGTGGTCACGGATGCCTCCCTCATGATCGTTAAAAGTAGTCTTACCGTCGGTCCCAAATTAATAGTTCATTTTTTCATATTAGGTTGTCCTAAAATTATTATTTCTTTCCAAATATAGTTGTGCGTAATCTTGCAAGTTTATCATATTGCACCTAATGATACTATAAATTACAAATTTTATTTAAAGCTTTAATTAATTGTATAAGGGTAAAATTGTTATTTTGCAAAAAAGTAAGAGGAAGAATGCAGTAATGATTATGTTTTCTTAAACTGTGTTTTTTTTTCAGAGGATAATTATTTTGGGACGGAGGACATGTTTTACATGTTTGCTTAGTTATTGAATGCATGTTTATTATAAATATTTTTGTCTTTGTCTAGTAATTCCAATATAATATTTTTTAGTTTATTTAAATAATACATGCTCTTAAATGCTAAATGTTAACATGTTTTGCATGATGTTTGCATTTATAGTAAATCATGTTTCTTATGTGTCTTTTTACATGACTTACGTGTTAATTGTGCACCTACACTATGTCGGGTTGATCCATAACGGATTATGTAATAGTCTTACTCATTAATCTCTTTGATTATTATATTGATGCATGCTTAAATACGTTTACATGCTTAATCTATGTGTCTTATGCATCGAGGTATATATCTCTTCACAATAGATTTTTTTATTTTTATTTTCACGCGATCTCTAGTGTAATCTAAAAGGTCAAAATAGTTGCAAAATGGTTTTAAATCTCCCAGAGTCTATATACACACATTTACTTAATCATCATCTCGCTTTCATCCAAATAATCCACTCTTTTGACAAAGTAGGTTTGAAAACTTAATATTTCGTCCGAAATATTCAAGTAATTTTAACTTGCGATCGCAAACGTTAAAGGTCATATCCGAATATTCATATTCAAGTCTTTTAACAACATACGTTAAAACGCTCATCCAAAAGCTAAAAACTAACATTAACCTTCGGGTGACAAAGGACTTACGAGTTCCTACATAAATGATTTGTAGTTCCTTCCATCCCTGTGTGAATATACACATCTTGAGACTAAGTACATTCATTTCCGTTAGTTCCTTTCATCCCCATAAGAATGTCACGATGTTTTATCGTTAAGCTCACCTCATACATAATGAGTATCGAAATTTATCCATCGGTCTAGGGTAGAAAACCGATGTATCATCCTTACTCTTCAAGAGTTTACCGATACTCTCTCTTTTCCTAATAACGGGCATTATGCCTATACGAAAGATTGGGTTCTTGAGTATTCCTTCACTAATAAAGAAAAATAAGGTCCTTATAGCACACTTCCACTTTTTCCCAAAAATTTGTTCTTTCGAGAAATCGCGATCACCTACCGGCGTGTAGTGATTTTAAAATCATCGCTTGAAGTCATTCTTTGATTCCAAATGGAGTCTCACTCATACCACTTCGTTCTCACTCATTTGTTACTATATCAACTGATGCGTAATTTCTTTTAACAAAAAATGACTTCAGGTTTTACATTTATAAAATTCTAACTACCTAGACTATCATACGCACTAAAGAGTAGTATACCCTATCGTGTAGTAGTGTAGTGATTGGCAAGTACGGGTGTTGACCTTGTCTAATTGAAATGACAATCTACTTAAGAAAGCAGTAAATTTGAAGACGTGTGCTTTAGATCCACATGACATGTTTTAATAGACTTAAATTACCTAAAATGATGTTACAATGGTAAACAACTAAGATGGATGAACGCAATTACTTAGCTAATAATCCTAAGTTCAAATATTCATGATCTCTAATTACAATTTTAGTGGAGGCGTCTAAGGTCATTAGGTCCGATTTGTAGTCGCAACCTAACCTATAATTCCTATGATCCCAACCCCGTTGGTCACGGTAGTCGGGTATCTAGTTCATAGTCATTACGGTTTCCAACTACCTTAAGTGATTTGCCTAATGTCAGCATTCCCACTTATTGACATTTAAATACCTATTAGTAATTACTAATAAATATTTACTCGCGCTTTTTAAGTACCTAGTCCAACTTTAGGTGGTGATATGGTCAACCCCTATGCAACCGAAAAGAGTGTTAATCATTCTCGATCAACTTACTAGTCTAGCTTTCAGATGGTCACGTACTGACTAGCCTACCAAGAACTAAACCGGACTCCTATACTATCAAAATACGGGGATCTAACGACAAACAAATAAGATATCCACTAAAAACAATAATTAGACAATAAGATATCGAGATCAATATCTAATTAAATGCCAAAAACAAGTATTCAAGCACAATGATTAAACTTGCATCAACAAATAAAATTAAATCAATTATAAAAGAATAATACAATTAAATCGAACATTATAAGTTGAAGTATGAATACAAATTGTGCTAAACCCTCGCTTTAGATCCTCTAGTTGAGCGCCATGACAAACCCCGAAGATTTACCATCCCATTATAGCCTTCGAACAAAGGGGTAAACCCCTTTGTCCTTCACGTTGCTCGATGCCAGGAGGGAACACTGAACCAAACGCTTCTATTCTTTTTGCTTGTAATTCGGGACCCTAAGGAATAAAATAGGAAGGAATGAACTATAACACTATCTTAACGGCCGGTATTTGCCCAAATACACGAAATCCCGAGTGCATTTATTACTTACTCATCACTCACATAATACCCTCTCCCCATGATACGTGTCCTCATTCGTGTCTTCCACTCCCTCTCCCAAACTACTTCACGCGCCCCTCTTTCTCAGCTCTCTATCTCTCTCTCTTTCTTTCACAGATTCACAAACCCAGATCCATCTCATTTGTATTACTCATCAAAAACCACTAAATTCAATGAATAGAGATCAAACCTAATTCCACTATACACAAACATGATATGATAATCAAATCAATATTATGAGAAACAAGATGGGGAATCATTATAAGCATCTCATATGTTGCTTTGTTAAACAAATTCCAGAAACAAAAAAAGGTAATTCAATCTTATTTCTTATGCATATAAAATTAGGGTTTGTCATAGTTTGGGGGTTTTGTTAATTTTGAATTTTAAAGTACGTTTTCCTATTTCATTTGATGACTTTGAGGGTTAATTAAATTGATTTATGGTTTTTGTGAATATTATGCAGTGCTTAACTGCTTATTTTGGAGGTTTTATGTTGCTTATGTTGTTGCAACTAAGGGTTTTGATAATCATTGGAACGTTACCTTGATGATGTCGTTTGCTGTTAAATGTTCTCGAAAATTACTTTGTGAGTGTTCTTGCGAGTATTTGGCACCTGTATTATTAAGGTTTTTTAAGTTGATATTATTTGCATTGTGGCGGGGTGAGCGTTTTAAGCTCGCAGCCATGAAATTGGGTCATTTTAAGCCGATACTATTTGCATCGTGGCGGGGTGAGCTCCTTAAGCTCGCAGCCATGACGGGGATATGGGTGTTGAGCTTGGTACTGTGTTTTCTGTGAGGGGTTTTGGCATGTTTGTGTTTAACTTGCTGAAGAGGTTTAAGTTTGTGGTTTACTGTTGGTGTTTACAATGGTGGGGCAAATGATTAGATTTGCAGCCATGGCGGGGCAAATAGTTAGATTTGCAACCATGGCGTGGCAAATAATTACATTTGCAGCCATGGTGGGGTAAATGATGAGATTTGCAGCCATGGGTTGCATTTACAGCACGGGTTGCTTATGTTTATACTGCGCTTAGCGGATGCCTGCTTTTTGCATTGCTGATGTTGGCTTGCATTTGGTGTTATGTTCCTGCTAAGTGTATAATAAGGCCTGACTTATTTTGAAACTAATGGCTATACATAAGCTTATTTTCCTGCTTATGAATATATTATGTGTTTGATATAGGCGATGAAGATAGTATTATTTTTTTGCGTTTATTATTTTCCACCTCTAATAAGTTGCTGGATAATGATGGGTGAAAGCGACCCGTATCTTGGCAGGGCAGCACGACCACGACAGTGTTTGCAGGCATGGCGGGCTCGAATACCCTTTTATCCAATTCCACGCGCGCAAATCTGAGCCAAATTATTGGATAATGAAGCTTATTTGTGTTCTGAGCCAAACATTTTTTGTTCGTTGACCTTATTTGTGTTCTGAAAACAACCTTGATTTTTACGTGTGAGCGTGTATATATGAAGATAGGTATTTCTGTGTTTTCCTTGGTTGGTGTTTTGGTCGATTTCACGCTGAGTGCTTAAGTATTGTAATGTACTTTCGTGGAGAGGCTTAAGTTTATGCAGACATGGCGGGGCGAATGATCAGACTTGCAGCCATGGCCGGGAAAATTATTATATTTTCAACCATCGCTTGCATTTACAACACGGTTTGCTTATAACTGACGACCCTATACTTCGGTTTAGTGAAAAAAGATATGTGCTTTTTGTTTTTTTGTTAGATAATAATAAGTTGTAGCTTTGTTGTTTGATTTTTGATCATTTGCTTACTATCTTCTTTGTTACTGGATTTTGTCAGAATATGTGATGGCGCTTTTGTAGACGGTTTCTAAGGCGTATGATTGACACTGGGATAAGTTGTCGAGGAGGGTCGTGCCAATCTGATGCTGAAACGCTCAATACTATTTGTTTGTTTAAGGTTTAAGGTTTAATTTGATTGATTGCATTGTTGTAATTCAATTTATGCCTAAATTTAAGGTAAGATCCAAACGCTCAATACTATTTGCCTGCGTTCTCATGCGACGTTACACCACATGCCTTCATCTTGGACTTAAGAGGATACATAGCAAGAAATTATAGGAGTATATATCAGTGCTGAATTTATTACTCCGTATCATGTTTCCTATTTTTTCGGGTTCAATATTAGCTAATAGGTTTAGACCTGAGTTTTATTGACTGATGCATGTCTATTTTTTTTTGCTTGAATGCAGGTTCATGGTCTTAGAAAAACACTCCTTGGTTATTAGTTGTATGTCACGATATTTGCGATATTGTAGTATTTATATGCCGCCCTTTGTAATTTTTTACTATTTTATATGTTATGAGATAGTCGGGGTGAGTTTTTTTAAGGACTTACAAGTAAAGTTATCAGTTGGGGTGATTTTTGAAACAAAATCTTTTAGAAAAACACATTACTGCAGATGCATATACTTTTTGAAAATGCTATCCAAGACACCTCCCATTAGTTACTATTTAGCTTTTAAATTTAGAATATTTTGTGTTGTTAGATATGCGCTTTCAAGGTTTGGAGCTATGAGGCTGAATGCGCTTGATTCGACTAGCAAGCTTATGTATCTTTATTCTTCGGCTTCTTAGGTGTTGTTCAACTTGCAAAAAGTAGGAGATCAAGTACTAATATGAAATTAAGTTTTGCAACTAAAATTCATGAAAGTCGATAGATACATACATGTTTTAATGTGTATGTACACGCTAAAACATGATGGCTGTACTTTCTTGATGTTAGATCATATTTAATGTTATTTTACATATTAATTTTCAAAAAATTAGAAAAAAAGACGCGAAACTCTCCGGCTCAGAGGCGTATATGCGGAGATCAGATTCTCTGAAAAAAGTAAGCTTCCCTCCTTTATATCGGGGTTTTCTCCATTTACATCGAAACTAAAATTGTGGTACGTTAAATTGTTTCTTAATTTCAGTTCTTTTTGTCTAATGTTGACAATTGTGGGATGCAAAACCTTTGGTTCTATAGCTTCATGCAAGTAAGAAAGCCTGCAAAATCAGTAAGTAAATATATCAATGACTACTGCCTATTAATTAAATCTGGCGAGTTAATACATGAAACTTGGAACACAATCAAAACTGAAAAGTATGAATCTTTAACATTTGCCCAATGATGCATGGGAACAATATGAAGATGGGAGAAACACTTATACCACTATACCACCGAAGGTCTATTCACACGTTAAGGCACAGTCTCATTTTCTTATTTAATTCTAATAGTAATATTCACTTACGCTTTTGCAATGCCAAGAATGACCTTCATGCGAGCTTCCCAGGTAAGGGACCCACATTCCCGAGTATCTCCATGAAGCCATCGTTTAAGGTTCCCATTGTCCACATATTCATAAACAAGCATCCTAAGTTATTCAAGAAGATTGGATCCAATTCAATAGCATTAGCACAATAAACATCAAAGATAATCACAAGGAATTAGCAGTTGTATCAATTATAAAAAGGAGCGCACATATGGGTTCCTTCTATACAGTAACCTAGGAGCCGCACAAGATTTTTGTGTCGAACATGACCTATTGCCTCCACTTCAACTCTAAATTCTCTCTGGTTGCCCCATACGCAAAGAGGTTATATTGGATTTTGAGAACTCGGTAGTCCACAACCATCGAGGGTCCAAGCAGCAGCGAAAACAGATCCCAGGTTCCAACTCTTGCTATCCCCTGACCTTATAAACAATAAAATGTGTCGTTCTATGTGCTCACAGTATATACATACTCTGATTACCAAAACAAACTATAATACCATGAACCTTAAATAAATGGCTCATTTAAAACTGGTATTAGTACCGTCAACAGGAGGCAAGAAAATATTATAGTTTGTTTTGATAATGAGTGCATAATCTGGGTCAGTGGTTACTAGAAACACTGTAATTGGTATTAGGACCATCAATAGGAGGTAAGAAATACAAAAAATCCCTTCGAGATAAAAAATACAGGAAATCCCATATTGTTAGCAGGTACTTACACAAAACTGCTTATTTACACTCGTAGTATAAAATTAGCTAAACTTATGCACATGTAGTTCTATTATATGTTGTTGAGCTAAATGGGTCATTTTTAGTATGGGTGGAAATGGGTCACATCAGGCTGACTGCCAGGTTTTTTCAGAATTGTTCATCTAATGAATCAATAACATTATAAACTATATGACTAATAATAAATACTTTTTCTTTTGTGGAACAGGTTCAAGGGGGCGACAAGATACTGAGTGAGAGGTTACTTAATCGTTGAAATTGAAACCCTAGAGAGAGAAAGGAAGATGTTTTCATCATCGTGTTCCGAACCCGCAAAACAAGTAATAATAATAGAAGACAATGCCACCGATGAGGAAAAGGAGGCGATTTCTGTTTGGAAGCATCTTGAATGGTCCTATGATTTATATTACACAACATTCTTGCTCATTTTATAGCTACATATATGTGTTACGTTGCAAAATTAGCATCATGGCTGCCATAATCTTGAACTAAAATGCAGGCCCTTCGGCTCTCATTTTATTTGCTACCTCCCGTGCTCCGCAGCAAAGCGCGGGTTGAAAACCTTGTTAGTTTCATTCGTGGAGTATATATAGCCTTTAATTGAAAGTTTAGGTCTTTGATGCAATTGGTCCCTCATCGTCTTTGTCGCAAATTCTTTAGTCCAAGAAACTTAAAAGGATTTAGCAAATGAAGTCCCTGTAGTTATTCTTTCACAGTATCCTAAGGACTAGTTATGGCGTAGCTCCATTGTATTGACTACGTCATAGTTCTTCAACGGTTTAATTTCTCTTTAAGCTACGACGTAGTCATAACAGTTGAACTACGCCGTAGTCGTAACATAAGCATAATACTTCCACTCCACGTTAAAAGCTATGACGTAGCCCTGATGGGTCAACTGCGTCGTAGTTATGACGTCATCACCCAACTTCTATACCACGTTAACAACTACGGCGTAGCTCCAACAAGTTGGCTACGCCGTAGTTCTTCTTATCCAGCATTTTTCCTCTTCAAAAATATAGTACCTTTACTAAATAATTAAGTAGTGGTACTATTCTTCATTTAATCCATAAGCTGGTTCCTAGAGAAATTTAGTAGCCTTCCAATGAATTTAGTACCTCTACTAAATAAATTAGTATCGATATTGCTTTTGGCCAATTCTCACATCTTTCCGTTCCAACGCCTTGATTAACCTGAATATGCAAATATTAACGAATTCAGTGCTAGATTCATATAAAATGTGGCAATAAAAACGGGAATTTGATATTAAAAAGTGTACATTATTTGATGTTATCATCATCCGTCTCCTATTTTAAGGATCTATGTCTTAACTATAAACGAGTTTGTCACTCATTTTTCATGTCTAATTTCTTTCGCAAAAACCTTAATCACGCCTCTACCATTATATAGATGGCTAATATCTTCCGTCCACTGATTTGTAATATTTATAATACACGTATAATGATATAGTAATAGAAAATTACCAAACTACCCTTAAGGACAAAGGAAGAAAGGAAAATTCTCACAATTATGTATAATAATACGTATATTTACCGGTAAGTGATTACCGGGTCGTATTCCTCGAAGATTTATGAAATTGAGACCACGTTTGTTGTTTGGACAATGATTTGAATTGGTTCGAAGAAGATTTGTTTTCTAAAAACCTAAAAGAGAGTAAATTAAAGGACAATTAAACCTAACTTTAATAACGGGAAATTAAACTTTAACTAAAAACGCAAAACGGGAACCCTAAACGGTGATTAAAAAACTTAAATTTCCAAAATTAAACCTAAAATGAAATTTTCACTTTTAATAGACTCTAATTGACTAAAAAGTTAGTTTAAAAAAAACTAGAACAAAAACGGAGTTGAAATGAGCTTAAAAACACGAAAAACGTGAACGGAAACGAATCACGTTCTTTAAAAATTGAAATTTTGCAATTTTAACCCTACGGAAACAAAATTATTTTTCCTATGAACTATATGAATAAAGAAAATTTTCTTAAAAAAATTATATATTTTTTGATTATTTTTCTATTTTTTATGATTTTTTAAAGTTTTTAACAAAAATAAATGTTTAAAAATACTAAACTAAATATAAAAATCCTGGAAAAATTATAGAAAATAGCTTGAACTAAGAGAGACCTAGGAAAAATAAGCTTGGTTACACAGCTTATCGAATAAGCTGTGTAATAAGCTAAAACAGCTTATTGAACTAAAGTGCTCAAAATGTATATAAAAGATAGATAATGCAAAGGTATAACAGATGAGCTATTGAAGCAAAGTGGTTAGTGTGTGTTGAGGGTGGGACGAGTGTGTGTGAAGGTTGAGGACACAGGTTCGAATCCTGCCTCAACCTTTTTGATTTTTTTTATTTTTGAAAAAGTTAAACACAAAGTTATAGAAAAGATGAAAATAAGTAATTTTAATAAAAGCTACTATTATTGAAACTCAAGAAATAAGCTGGAAAATGGCTTAAAAGACAGAAAAAAAATGCTTAACTACTCTATAAAACTTAAGAATTCTAAAAGAAGAAATAAGCTATACTCAATGAACAATAAGCTAATTTTTAAACCAGTCCTACCCTAATAAGCTGAAAATGACAGAAATAAGATCAAAAAAAACAATCCATAATCTGAAATAAGCCAAAAAACATTTAAGCAATTCTGGAAACCAAACAGGCCAAATAGCAAACTTAAGGCTTAATATTAAGCTAACTAACAAGAACTTTAAGCAAAACAGCTTATACCTACTTAGAGCTTATCCTAAAGATTACTTAAAAATGCTTTTGAAAGGTATTTTAGAAAACAAAAGCTCATTGAAAAAGCTACTTGAAAACAGACAGATTGCTCAGAACAAGCTGAGTTTTGGTTTGGTTAGAAAATGAAAAAATGCTTAATTTTGAGCTTAAAAACAGATAAGAAAATAAGCTAATTAAGCTAACATAAGCCCTATGCTATCTAGAATGGCCTATAATCTACTTGTGCTTTGAATTATAAGACCTAACAACTACTTTTATCTTCTAAAATTTTAGCTTGAACTAGGCTACTTGTCTGTCTTTCTTTACTGATGCAATTGACACAATAGTGTCAAATCCAAGAATGCAGGCAATAGGACATGGTTTTAACTTTTATAAAACACTAAAACAATAGTAATAAAAGCTATATCAAAGGCTTAAACAGTCACAAGCTCAAATAACTATTTTGATTAAATTCTATCAGATTCTGACTACTGCTACTTGACTTAAAAGAAAATAAACTTAGTATATAAAATCGCTAAATCCTTAACTCATAAACCTATAAATGAGATTTGAAATGAATCTAAAGGATCAAATGACCAATGGCAGTATTAACTCTAGTCAATACTGCCTTAAGCCAAACACCCCTTTAAAACACAAAATTCCATTTTAAGCTTATGAATAAGAGATTTAAAGATCAAATTGCAAATACCAGATAATTATGAGCAAATTATAAACCTAATAAGCAGATTGAAACAATCAAAGAAGTCAAAACAATAAGCCTACAACTAATGC
>BQNB010018096.1:0-21442 GCA_026074375.1 Tanacetum coccineum | reverse complement strand
CATATAGTTACATTTTAGGGCATAAGTGTTTGTGTACGTATATACCGTATGTTCTTGCTACCTAAAAGCTTTGAAATTCTTTCTATTTTGAACTACTACTATATAATATAAAATTTATACTTTTTCATTATGGGGATCTAATAGTATATACCCCTTTGTTATTGTTTTAGTCATGTGGTATGTGCTTAATTACACATACCTTTTACCTTTAAAAACGAGCTAAAATAACCAAAAACGGACTTAAAATGACAAATATACGCTTGTTTTGCTAATTGTATTGTGCAGGAACGGATAACTGAGAAAAGAACGAAAAACGAAGCCAAAACGACAAAACCGAACTCGGAATGGAAAAGACTGTGAAAGACAAAGCCAAATCGAAGCCGAAAAGTCAATCAAGTCAAAAAGTCAACTGGTCAAAGTCAAAGTCAACCCAAGTCAACCCCGAGGCCAAAGTCAAAAATATATAAGTTCAAGGGACTGAATTGTCAATCCCTAAACTTAAAATAAAAATGAAAAAGAAAAGAGAAAAAGAGAAGACAAGGGCTGATTTTGTTATTTCCTCAAAGTAACAAGTAGGGGGGGGTGGGGGGCAAAACTGCCAACCCCCTAACAAGACACCCACAAGGACTAGTGGTGAAAAGAGTTCAATAACTCTTGGGACTTGTTTTGCCAGTCCCCCAAAATTATAAAAAACAAAAGACGACGGGTGTAATAAAACAATAAACCATAGGGACCATTTTGCCAATGGTGAAACCTTCCATCTGTTATACAACACCCCCACTCTTTTCCCCGCTTCTTTATCCCTCCAAACAACTCACGGGTTGTTTAACCCGTTTTTACCCCATGAACCTTCACCACCTCCATGGATAATCAATTTCCCCCTCCTCCACCACCTTTCCCAGCAACATATGTGCCAACTTGGCAATCCCACACCCCCCCAAGACGTATTTCGACGGCTAGGATGGATTTTGAAGATTGAAAGGCCAAGATTAAAGGTTTAAACCTCTCACAAAACAAACACACCTGTGTTTGTGTGTCTACAAACAAGCACAACAAGAAGAAAGAGAAAAAGAAGACCTAGTTATAGATTTTTGGCTATAAAAGCCTTGTAAGCCATTGTGGCAAGAGAGCAAGTTTTTAATTCAGTTTTAATTCAGTTTTTATGTCGTTTTATTGTAGTTTAAAGTGTTTTTAAGTTAATGTCTTTTATGCAATTGTAATTCTCAGTTTTAATAAAAAAATAAGCTCTTTTTATTCAATAAAGCTCTCAATAAGCGCATTAGAGCTCATTCTTGTTAAATAAGCTCTTTTTTCATCTTAAAACCTTGTTATAAGAAGCCCTTTCATACTGTTCTAATTTGAATTCACTCATAAATGTCCATTTGAGTGCCTTTTGGAACTATTTTGAAGTAATAAGATCCCCAAGAGCTTATTGGGCGTTTTAAGCTCAGGTTTTAGAGGCTAAGAGCCATTAGGACAGTTTTTAGGCCAATCACGATCATGTAGAAGAGTGGCCTTGGTTCTGAGCCAACAAAAAAAATTCCAAGGTTTCCAATTCTTCTATTCATTAGCTTAATTTTTAGCTTAACCTTAGCATATTTGCTTTTTAATCTTGTAACACATTAGTTTTAGAGTTGTTTATTTGCTGTTGTAAGTTTTTTATTGCATTAATTTTTGTGCTACATTAACTTATCACTCAAAACTAGTCATAAGTATTAGCATAAGCTAGTAGAGAAACTAAGCTATTTTCTTAATAAGCTAGACTTTTAGTTTTAAAATAGTTTAAATAGGTCAAAATAAGTAGAGAGTAATAAAAGGTTTCAAAGTTTATAGTTAAAAATTAGTTTAAAAACCCAATTTGGTTTGGACAGCTTTATAAGTAAAGGGTGTTTGGTAACCTTAAAACGTCAAACAGGTTTTGCATGGGTTATGCCATGATGTGGCTTTAGCTTAAGTTTAAAGCAATTTCAAGCTGTTTTTTAGAAAGTTTTTAGGTTGTAAAATAGTTTTTCTAAGGTTTTTAAAACTACATTCAAAACTAGTGATTTTTGTAAGTAACCCACAAGTGCTTATTGATTAAGCACTTGTGGTTTTAAGTTTAAGGTTCAAAAGAGTGTGTTTAGTGTGTCTAAACAAGGCTGTTAAAAAGCCTTTGTTCCCTTGACTTTATAAGTCAAAACTCACCAAGTATCCATTGTCACAGTTTTTAAAAATCCAAACACCTTTTTCACTTACAAAAATAAGCAAGTAAAAATGGTTTTCCAAAGCTCAAATTGGTGCACAAGCCCATTGCTATAGCACGCAATCTGTTTTGAGCTTATTTGTGCATTTAGAGCGTATTTGACAGCTTAATTTAAGCTTCAAATAAGCTCTAAAAGCACAAATAACTCCAAACAATTTAGTGCTATAGCCAAGGGGGCTTTAGTGCACCAATTTTTAGCTTGAAAACCATTTTTACTGCTTATTTTGTAAGTGAAAAAGGTGTTTGATTTTTAAAAACTGTGACAATGGATTACTTGTGAGTTTGACTTTATAAAGTCAAGGGCACAAAGGCTTTTTTAACAGCCTTGTTTAGACACACTAAACACACTCTTTTGAACCTTAAACTTAAACCACAAGTGCTTAATCAAATAAGCACTTGTGGGTTACTAAAAAAATTCACAGTTTTGAACATAGTTTTAAAAAACCTTAGAAAACTATTTTACAACTAAAAACTTACCTTAACAACACTTGAAATTGCTTAAAACTTAAGCTAAAGCCAACCTCATGGCCATAACCCATGCCAAAACCTGTTTTGACCCGTTTTAAGGTTATCCCAAACACCCCTTTACTTAAAAGCTGTCAAACCAAATTGGGTTTAAAATACATTTTTAAACTAAAACTTTAAAAACCTTTTATCTACTACCTACTATTTTGACCTATTTAAAACTATTAAAACTAAAAGTCCTATGCTATTAAGAAAAATAAGCTAGTTTCTCTACTAGCTTTATACTACTACATAAGACATTTTGAGAGAAAAGTTAATGAAGCACAAAATTATGCAATAAAAACTTACAACAGCCAAATAACAACTCTAAACTAATGTGTTTACAAAGATTAAAAAGCAAATAAGCTAAGGTTTAAGCTAAAAATTAAGCTAAATGAACATAGAGAATTGGAACCTTGGAATTTTTTTTGTTGTCTCAGAACCAAGGCCACTCTTTCTGAGTGAGTGGCCTAAAAACCTGTCCTAATGGCTCCTTAGCCTCTAAACCTGAGCTTAAAAGCCCAATAAGCTCTTGGATCTTATTACCTTCCAAAATAGCTATCCAAAAAGCACTCAAATGGACATTAATGAGCGGAATTCAAAATTAGAACGATAGAAAAGGCTTATACCTAGTTTTAAGATGAAAAAGAGCTTTATAACAAGAATAAGCTCTAATGAGCTTATTGAGAGCTATTGAGTAAAAGAGCTTAATTTTTATTAAAACTGAGAATAACAATATGCATAAAAACATTAACTTAAAAACACATTTAAACTACAATAAAGACGACATAAAAACTAAATTAAAACTAATAAAAACTTGCTCTCTTGCACAATGGGCTTACAAGCTTTAATAGCCAAAAATCTATAACTAGGTCTTCTTTTTCTCTTTCTCTTGTTGTGCTTGTTTGTATACAACACAAACACAGGTTGTGTATGGTTTTGTGAGAGGTTAAAACTAAAATCTTGCCTTTCAATCTTCAAAACCATCCTAGCCGTCGAAATAGGTCTGGGGGGTGTGGGATTGCCAAGTTGGCACATAGTGTTGCTGGGAAAGGTGGTGGAGGAGGGGGAAATTGATTATCCATGGAGGTGGTGAAGGTTCATGGGGTAAAACGGGTTAAACAACCCGTGAGTTGTTTGGGAGGGAAAAAGACGCGGGAAAAGAAGTTATGTGTATAACAGAGTGAAGGTTTCCACCATTAGTCAAAATGGTCCCTAATGATTATTGTTTTATTTCCATCCCCGTCGTCCCTGTTGTTATATAACTATTGGGACTTGGCAAAAACAAGTCCCAAGAGTTAAGGAAACTCTTTTATCACCACTAGTCCTGTGTGTACCAGTAGGGGGTTGGCAGTTTGCCCCACCCCCCCCTACTTGTTACTTGAGAAATAACAAGATTCAAGCCCTAGTCTTCTCTTTTACTCTTTTCTTTTTTATATATAAAGTTTTAGGATTGACAATTTTTTTCTTCTTTGACTTTCTTTTGACTTGACCATGTCGGTGTTGACTTTGACTTTGACCAGTTGACTTTTCTGTTGACTTTTTGACTTGATTGACTTTTCGGCTTCGATTTGGCTTTGTCTTTCACAGTCTTTTCCATTTCATGTCCGGTTTTGTCGTTTTGGCTTTGTTTTTTGTCCTTTTCTTAGTTATCCGTTCCTGCACAACACAATTAGCAAAACAAGCATATATTTGGCATTTTAAGTCCGTTTTTGGTTATTTTAGCTCGTTTTTAAAGGTAAAAGGTATGTGTAATTAAGCACATACCAAAATCCCCCATACTAAGGTATTGCCGTGTCCTCACGCAATGTTATGAAGTAAACACTCAAGAAACAAAGAATCTCGATCCCCCTCGACTAATAACCTCGAAAAGTAGCAAGGCGTTCGCCAAGGGAAACTAAAGAATCAATAGCTTCGACAAGTCCCGTTTTCACCAAATTTTATCTATACACTAACTATCCCTAATATTTTTGGATTTTCCTTTTTCTTTTCTTGACTGCCTGTTTGACTTCCTTTATTTTATAAACACTGGGATCATAGAATGAGAAACGTCCATAGAATAATCTACGGATGTCCTGACGGATAAATTCATCGTCCCCGATTTTTCACTAGATCCAAACCAAGCAATTAAACAAGATCATTTGTCAATATAAGTCTAAATGTTAAGCACTCATACTTATGACTTGTGAACTTTTAACTCCCAACATGGATATATGATTTAAATGTGTGTACTCATTTCAACTCAACCATAGATCAACTTATTTTCATAGTCGTAATTCAAGATGAATCAAGACTCAAAGCAACAACTTATTAGGACCTTGTAACTTGATTTTAAAGAACGAAAATTTTAACTGTAGAACTTTTTGCAACATCTTCATCATTATAATCATAAGTTCTTAAAGCTAGGAATGCGTTGCTTAGTTTGAACACCTACCCAGGCCTCGCTCCCTAGTAGGATATCACAACCAACGACCGATGTTCTTAGTTTGAAAACCCACCCCGTTGCTAGCGTAGTGGGAAATCACATCAACACCTTCTTCCTAATATGGCTAAGGATAAGTGTCTTAGTTTGAACCCTCACCTAGACCTCGCTTCCTGGTGAGATATCACAACACACCAAAATCCCTAGAAGTAAAGATGTCTTAGTTTGAACCCCCACCTCGTGGTTAGCGGAGTGGGATATCACGACACATCTTTTACTTGCTCCATATATAAATCAAATGTATGCTCATTGGCAAATTTTTTCAATAACATGCATTTTTGCATTCATACTTCATTCATGCTTCTTTGGCATTTTAACTTTCGAATTTATTAAGAACAGAAAAATCTCGTTTTAAAGAATTAAGTTACAAATTTGAAGCTTTTTCTAAAAACATCGATTGACTTAGTTAAACTGAATTGAGCACGTATGATTAGGTGAATTAGAAGCTAATGGGAGAAAAAGCCACAAGTTACTCATATAAGTTTTAAAAGAATCTTGCTCAGCACATAAACTTATATTAACCTCTATCACTTCTTGTTCTTCACCTTATTAAAATTCGAAGCAATCGAATTCGTGAAAGCTTAGCCTACCAGTGGTAAGTTGAGGAACTAGCTAGGGCTCAACACGCCCGATCGAGTCAAAAATTATTCTCATTCTACCCATTTAGGAAAGTCAAAACTGTGACAAAACACTTATTTTATTTTTGAAAATTTTTTAAATTTTTTTTTTTTTTTTTTTTTTTGGTATTTTTGCAAAAATTTGGTGGTAAAACGGGATTATGTGATAACAACGACTGCAGGCAAAAATCAAATCGAAGATTCCCCCCCCCCCATACTAGAACTAAACATCGTCCTCGATGTTTCAAGGGGTTCCTACGTAAATCTAAGGCCGTTTATGAAGTGTGCCAAAAGATAAAACGTTAGTCGATTAGATTTGGATACTGAATTCCCAAAATGAAGCTGAGGATGTGAAGCTCGAGTTAAAAATGACAGAATCGAGAGCCTTCACAATCCGGGAATACCTGGACATACAATACAAAGCACACAAAACATGGACAGAACACGGGTAATGGAAAATATAAACCTTCTCACACAAAAACACTTATTTATTACATACTACGGATAAGCATGGGGTGCCTCCCACGAAGCGCTTGTTTAGGGTCCCGACGCTTGACCCGTCCCCCGAATTTATTGGTCCATGGGGAACGTTTGGAGATCCGGGACAACCTCGGTTGGTACGTCCCCTCCAAAGTAATGTTTGATACGATGACCATTCACTTTAAAGTTGGGCCCGGAGTTTTGAGATAGCTCGACGGTGCCATAAGGAAAAACTTGGACAAAACGGTGGAATGGTCCAGACCAACGGGATTTCAATTTGCCCGAGAAAATCTTCAGTCTAGAATTGAAGAGGAGGACACGATCACCAACGTTGAAAACGCGGTTTTTGATCTTAGCATCGTGTATCCTCTTGGTTTTCTCTTTATAGAATCAAAGGTTTCTACTCGTAGGCCTGATCGCGAAGTTCATTTAGTTCATTCAGTTGAACTTTCCTGTGATCACCCGCAGTTTGAACATCAAAATTTGTATGCTTGAGAGCCCAGTAGGCTTTATGCTCTAACTCGATCGGTAGATGACATGCCTTCCCGTACACAAGCTTATATGGAGTACACCCGATGGGTGTTTTGTAAGCTGTGCGGAAGGCCCATAAAGCATCATCTAATTTATCCGACCAGGAGGCACGATTTTCTCCCACGGTTCTCTCAAGAATACGCTTTAAACCACGATTTGACACCTCTACTTGCCCACTTGTTTGTGGGTGATATGCGGTGGAGAGACGATGAGTTACTCCATACTTAAGCATGACTTTTGTAAATTGGTCATTGCAAAAGTGAGTTCCGCGATCACTTATGATAGCTCGGGGTGCACCAAATCGAGAGAAGAGAGTTTTCAAAAATTTACAGAACATCCTCGGGATCATTGGTGGGGAGCGCTTTTGCTTAGACCCATTTTGACAATAGTCAACAGCCACGAGTATGTACTTGTCCCTCTTGGTGGGGGGGGAAGACGGGAATGGCCCCATAAAATCAATGCCCCAGATGTCAAAGATTTCGCAAACTTGGATGGAGTTTTGTGGCATCTCATCACGTTGCGTAATTTTTCCTTGACGTTGACAAATGTCACAACGGGTGACAAAGTCATGGGCATCCTTGTAGATGGTGGGCCAATAGAATCCTGAATCAAAGATTTTTCTTGCTGTGTAATTGGCACCATAGTGTCCCCCAGTAGGTCCACTGTGGCAAGCTTTGAGAATGTCTAAAGCTTCTTGCCCAGAAACACAACGTCTTATCACCTGATCAGCACAGATCTTAAACAGGAAAGGATCATCCCAGAAATAATGCTTGACATCCTTGAAGAATTTATTTTTTTGTTGGGATGTCATTCCCTTGATAACAAATTTCCCCGCATGGTAATTTGCAAAATCTGCAAACCATGGGGTACTTTGATCTTGAAGAGCAATAGAACCAAGGGTTTCGAGAGGAAATGCTTCATTGATTTCTTTGTTCTGGTTATTTGTCCTTGATGCGATTTCAAGTCTGGACAGATGATCGGCGCGAAGATTCTCAGGCTCTTTTTTTGTCTCGAATTTCATGTCAAATTCTTGAGCAATAAGATCCACCGCATGAGTCTTGCCTAGCATCACTTGGCAAAGAGATACTTGATGGCAGAGTGGTCAGTATACACTATGCTTTTGGACATGACAAGATATGAACGAAATTTCTCAAAGGCATACACTACAGCAAGTAATTCTTTTTCTGTAGTAGTGTAGTGAGTTTGAGCCTCGTTCATAGTCTTGCTAGCATAGTGTATAGGTTGAAAATGCTTGTTTTTTCTTTGCCCGAGGACTGCCCCAATTGCGAAGTCGCTAGCATCGCACATTAGTTCAAAAGGCAAGTCCCAGTCGGGAGCAATTAAGATCGGAGCCTCAGTCAGTTTTCTTTTGAGTGTATTAAAGGAATCGATACACTCTTCAGAAAAGACAAATGGAGTCTCTTTTTCAAGCAAATGAGTCATAGGACGGGCAATTTTGGAAAAGTCCTGAATGAATCGTCGGTAAAAACCGGCGTGCCCAAGGAAACTACGGACACCTTTGACAGAAGTCGGATGAGGGAGTTTAGCTATTACTTCGACTTTAGCTCTATCAACCTCAAGTCCCATTAGAAATTTTATGTCCGAGAACAATGCCTTCCTTTACCATAAAATGGCTCTTTTCCCAGTTTAGAGACAAATTGGTGTCTTCACACCGCTTCAACATCTTTTCCAAATGGGTTAGGCACGTGGAGAAAGAGTCTCCAAAGACCGAAAAGTCATCCATGAATACTTCCATCGTTTTCTCAATCATATCGTGGAAGATTGCCATCATACATCTTTGGAATGTGCCAGGAGCATTGCATAGCCCAAAAGGCATGCGACGATAAGCAAAAGTTCCGTATGGGCATGTGAATGTTGTCTTTTCTTGATCTTTTGGGTCAATTGGGATCTGAAAGTAACCCGAGAAGCCATCGAGGAAACAGTAGTATTCGTTTCCTGCTAGTCTTTCGAGCATTTGGTCCATGAATGGTAATGGGAAGTGATCTTTCCGGGTGGCTTCATTAAGTTTTCTGTAATCAATACATACTCGCCATCCCGTGACCAATCGAGTAGGAATCAGCTCATTTTCTTCATTTGTGATGACGGTCATACCTCCTTTCTTAGGTACACAGTGTACCGGGCTCACCCAAGGGCTGTCAGAGATGGGGTAAATCAATCCAGCGTCAAGGAGTTTTTCAACCTCCTTTTTGATAACATCGTGGATTTTTGGGTTTACCCTTCTCTGACTTTGCACAGATGGTTCATAGTCCTCTTCCATTAGAATTTTGTGAGTACAAAATTCTGGGCTAACACCCTTTATATCGGAGAGTTTCCAAGCGATGGCTCGCTTGTGGGACTTAAGAACCTTGAGAAGTGCTGCCTTTTCCTCATCTTTTAAGTCTTTAGCAATGATGACAGGCAACTTATTGTCGCCTTCTAAAAATGCGTATTCAAGATGGGGTGGCAGTTCCTTTAGTTCAACCTCGGGAGGTTCATCAATGGAAGGTTCAACGGTTTTAGCTTCACAGAGTTTGAGTTCTTTCCTAACTTCAGGCATATATTGTTCATGATTTGGGAGGGGGGGTGGTGGTTCACTGTTCAAAATTGCTTCTAGAATCAGGATGTCCCCCTCAGGATCCTGATAAGTTGGATCAACTTCAGATGAAGTTGGATCATCTTCTAGAGCAAGAAACGAATCTGCTTCTTCAAATAAGAGAAAGTCACTGTCCCCGAAAGGAGTGAGATTTGGAGAAGCAGTAGAAACAATAGGCTCAAAATATGGAGTGGGATTGCCACTCGCGACCACACTTGAAAATCCTAGGACCTCTTGAGAATACTCATCACAAGCCATATCGATGACGTCGATTTTGTTGACCGTCATATGGTTGTAATCAGCTGTGTATTTTGAAGTTTGGTCCAAGTTGAATGTGATGGCTTCCTTGCCAACACGAAGGGTAATCTCGCCTTCATACACAAAGAAAGATCCATACAACATAAGCGAAGAGAGAAGATTGGTCATCCTCTAATGGTACATTCACATTAGTCGTAGACACATTCTTACGAATCCTGAGGTCAATAGAAGCCAAATCTCCCAGATCAGGATCAATCTTAAATTTGAAACATTCAAGATTCAGGAGAGACATGATGTGAGCGAGTTTATCGGCGAACTCCTCATGATAAAGGTCACTACTATCGGCAGGAGGAAACTGATCATTCAAAAGATCAAAGTTAAATGAATCATATTGAGAAAAATCAACATGAGTAGTGGTACCGCCACTACTCTTTTTTTTAAAATGATCGTTATCAACGTAGAAAGTTTTATAATCTAGAAGAGTCTTAAATGAGGTAGTGGACTGCACTACTAATCTCTTCAAGATTAAAGCGGAAAGTTTCAGATTCGGGAATAGAATTATCAAAGGTGTTAGTCTCCTCCAAGAAAAGATAGGAAATGTGCGGTAGACTTGTCCAAACTTTGGGGTGTGAAAGATGGGTAGGATTATCTCTTAATGAATCGATCTTAGCAATAAGAAGATTGACATTCAACAATTTTTCACGAAGGATATCGTTTTTTTCCAGTTTTGATTGTTAAAAGAATGTCATCATCAATCCTTCCAACTTCCGGATTAACAATCTCCACCACCTCTAAGCTGACGATCTCAACTTCGGGAGATAATGCATCGACATAATCGATGTTCTCATAAGAATCGTCATCACTCGAAGTAGAATCATCGTTGTAATAGATGATAGTCTCAGAATGTTCTTTGAAAGCTTCAAGAGAGGTAGGATTGTTATAACGAGGCACATCACACACATTGTCAGGAATACCCTCGGACTCACTTGGGATTGGGACAAGGTTCCCAACACTAGACTTTATGAATTTGTCCGATTCTGTTTCCGGAATAGTATCAAGATGCTTGTCCCCCATACTTAGAGAGTGGTGGTGTTCCTCGAATGGTGAAAAAAAAATGGAGTGTGATTGCATTGGTATCTGTCTTCGTCATCATCGTAGCAAAAGGGAATCTTCCAAGATTGATCTTTATGGCCGCTTGTTCTTCTGCGATGCGCTTTTCTTCTTCTTCTTTTGTATCGCTTGATCAACCATTCCACGTAAGGGTTGCCATTTTGTCCATAAGGCTTATTTTGAGGAATTGAGAAGCTCGTTTTGGGATTGAAGATTGGATGGATTGCGGTTATATTAACGGGGGTTGAAATTGGTCAAAACCAAAAGAATTATGATCATAGCAAGAATTTTGCTTATGATAATAGTCTTCATTCGTTGGTTGACATTGGTAAGTTTCATGAGGACCCCCGCAATTTTCACAACAAAGGTATTGTTGTGGAAAACTCGGCGAAGTTTGTGGAAAATAATCAAAGTTTTGATTGAAACATGGGTCCTGATTGTAGACAAACCGGGGACGAGGCTGAAATCGTAAACCGAAATGAGAGTCTTCCAAATATAATCACGAGGAGTTTGGTACGTAGTGTGGTTGTGGAGGTTAGACTTGCTCTCGATAATTTTTAAACATTCTCGAGGCATTTTGTCTAAGAAGTTACCACCGGCAGCTGAGTTCAATGAATCTTGATCATTTGAATTTAGGGCATTATAGAATGTATCGAGTTGATGCAATTCTGAAAACCCGTGATGAGGGCATCCCCTTAAAAGATCATTGAAACGATCCCAAGCCTCATAAAACGTCTCATCAAATTTTTGCTGAAATCTCGTGATTTCATTTCTGAGATTTGTCGTTTTAGAGGGCGGGAAGAATTTGTTAATAAATTTCGAAACAAGATCATCCCATGTTTCAATCGACCGAGGGGGTTCTTTTTCTAGCCAAATCCGGGCTGCCCCTTCGAGAGAAAACGGGAAAAGCATAAGTTTAACCGACGTATTTGGTACGTTCGGAATCTTCATTGTAGAAGTGATCTTGTTGAAATAACGGATGTGAGCATGTGGGTCCTCTTTATCATTGCCAAAAAATTGCTTGTTTTGGACAAGATTCAGAAGACCATGCTTGATCTCAAAGTTATTCGCGGTGATTTCAGGAATAACTATCGCATCCTCGTAACCCTCGGTGGGTGCTTCGAGCAATTGCGCCATAGTACGATTATCAGCCATCGCAACTATGGGAGGATTATCAGGTTTCTCAAGGTTAGATGATTCAACAGAAGTTTGTCGAACTTGTGGTTGTCGACGTCTACGGGCTTGAGAACGAGTGCGCATGCACAAAATAGGAGTACAAAAGGAAAATTTACACTAATTTTTTTTTGGTTTTTCAAAGATTGATTCACAATTGATTTTAACGGACAATGAGATAGGACAACTTAAACCAAATAATCAGCTTACTTCACGGTAGCTCTCAAAAAGATAAACTCACAGGTGAGCGGAGGAGTAGGAATAGCGCGAAGCTTATTTCTCCTTTCGGGTCGTAGTTCCTAGGAACAACCCTCCTTATACCCACTTTATAGTTTGTTCAACTTTCCGAGGTGAGCCGTACGTCGTAAGAGACACAAAAGGCAAGTTTTTAAATCTTTTGTTCGAATTGGGAACCAACAAGTTCACCGGAACTTATTATGATAATACCTCAGTTGAGAATATTATATTTTGGTGTTTTACCAAGTTGTGAATTTTATTTTCTTTTTTATATGGACAATGTTTTTAGATTTTTGATTTTCTTTTTTTTTTGATAATTATACTAAAAAGAAATGAAAAATATTTTTGTACTTTTATATTTTTATAATAAAAGAAAATATTCACAGTTTCAAAAACAGATGGTCAAACGTAAAGACAAACGGTTGCACAGCCTCCCCGGCAACGGCGCCAAAAATTGATCGTGCCGGATTCACACCGTAAATATATATAATATATAATAAAATATAAAATATATAAAGAAGTGTAAAAACAGCAATCAATGATACCAGGAAGTAGTATAGAGCTTTCCCGGGTCGTAAATCCCCAACGAGGCTGGAATGGTAAATCGATACGATCGAAGATTTGAGTTTGAAGGAAGGAATGAGTTTGGGAAGTTGAATAAGTCAAATTAAACAATAACGGACTAAAACGTTTAAGAAAAACCTAGAAATTATGAAATTAAACTAGAAAACGAAACCCCGAATCCCGTACAAAAGGGGGAAAACCTAAAATCTTTAAAAATAACCCTACGGAAAATTTTTCACTTCTAAACTACTCTACGGGTCAAATAACGAAGAATGAAAAAGACTAGACCGAAAACGGAGTTCGTTTGACCCAAAAACGAGTCAAAACAAAAACCCGTACCCGGACCCGTTCTTTAAAAGAGAGAAAGTTATAAAAATGACCCTACGAAAACTTTTATATTTTTCCTACAAACTAGATGACAAAAGAAAATTTTCTAAAAAAGCAAAATATTTTTTTGATAATTTTTGTATTTATTATGAATTAAATAAACTTTTAACTAAATTAAATTATAAAAAATATTAAACGTTTACAAAAAATTCTGAAAAATTTACACAAAATACTTGACTCTATAAGCTACCTACGAAAAATACCAAACACACACCAGCTTATACAATAAGCCCGTAAATAAGCTTGACAGCTTATAAGCTTATGAGGTCAAAATGACCTTAAATATTGTTGCCCTTGAGTCTTTAACGAAAAAGACCCAAGGGCGCAGTGGTAAGTGATGTTGTGTAAAGGGAGGGGATGTATCGAGGGGTCCTGGGTTCGAGTCTTGCTCACCCGGGTCCCTTGTCTTCCCTTCTCTTTTTTTTTAACACACTCTAGGGTAGAAATTGTAACAATCTAAACTAAAGGGTAGAAAGTGTACAAATTGAAACTAAAGGGTAGGCGGGCGAAGTTTATTAAATTCACACTATGTGAAATGTGTAACCTACACTATGAAAAAGATGACAAACATACCTCGCGAACATAGCTTATTTTTTGGCTTATTAAAAATTTGCTTTTTCAGCCAAAACTCAAAACTAAAAAGTTAAAATACACTTAATCCCCACAACTTTAACACAAAACCTTTGACTTTGTGAAAAGAATAAGCTATAAAAAATAGGAGCTTAAGGTGACAGCACTAAAAGGCTAAAAACTAAAAATTTCACTAAGTACTTTGCAAATAAGCTAGAAAAAAAAGAAAATAAGCATACTAACTAACTAACTTAACCTAAAAGCTTACTAGAAACACCATTTTGAAGCTTATGGGATAAGCTCAATAAGCCAAAGGTGTGGCTTAAACCCCACAACAGTACTAACTTGGGTGTTTAGTCTGTTGGTGTAAACAGCCAAGGTGTTCTTTGGGCTAAAAATAAGCAACCAAAAAAAGCTTATCAGGCTCAAACTTTGAGAGCTTATACTAGGCTTATAAACTTTCAAAATAAGCCATAGACCTGTGGCTTTTAGAACCAACAAGACAGAGAACATTAATTTAAAGATCCCCTTTTATCACCAGGTGGAACTTTATAAGGCAAAATTGCAAGGCTTATTTGACAGCTTATTTTTAAGCTGTCAAATAAGCTCTAAAAGCAAAATGAGCTTAAACAGATTAGTACTCTATCTACGGGACCTTGTTCACCCATTTGAGCTAGGAAAATCACTTATTACTTAGCTTATAATATTGATAGATGAACAGCAGAAATAGGTCAAATTGAAACTGTGACAAAATGGGCTTGGTTGTTATGACTTCTAATGAAGTCAAGATACAAAGGCTATTTAAACAGCCATGTTTTTGGACACTAAAACACAACCTTTTTTGCACCTAACACTTAAACCACAAGTGCTTAATCAAATAAGCACTTTGAGTTACCTAACAACTTCACAGTATCGCACAAGGATTATAACAACTAAAAAAACCATTTTACAACTAGAATTTTTCAAAAACAGCATGGAAATTATCTTCAAAACATAAGCTAAGCCAACCACATGGCCATAACCCATGCCAAACCTGTTTTGACCCATTTTAAGGCTTATGCCAAACACCCCTTTAACACAAAACTGTCAAACCAAAGTTGGTTTAAAATCCAATTTTAAGCTAAAACTTACGAAACCTTTTTATCTACTCCAACTTATTATTGACTTGCTTTAAGCTATTATTAAAACTAAAAAAACCTTAGCATATAAAAGAAAAAAACAAAGCTCGTTTCTCTCTACTAGCTTATAATACACTTTATATGATAGTTTTATTAAGAGATACGCTATTAAACACAAAAACATGCAATAAAAACTTTACAACAATCAACTAGCAACTTAAACTACTTGTGTTTTACAAAAACTAAAAAGCAAATAGAGCTAAGGTTTAGCTAAAATTTAAGCTAGAATGAATTTTAGAAGTATGAGAACCTTGGAATTTGTTTGTCTCAGAACCATGGCCCACTCTTATCTGAGTAATTGGCCAATAAATCATGTTCTTAATGGCTCCCAAAGCCCTCTAAACCTAGCAATAAGCTCAATAACTTAGAGAGCTTATATCACCAAAAGCTCCAAATTCACAATCCAATGAAATAAATTCAACTTAAAATATAACTTAAGAAAATGAACAAGTATTAAACTGAAATTTGAGCTTTATTAACAGCGGAATAAGCTCAAATTAGCTTATTGAGAAGCGCTATTTGAATTAAAACGGCTTAATTTTTCATTAAAATGGAAAATTACAAGTGCATAACGGAACATTAACTTAAAATACTTAAATGACAATAAAAACTTAACATAAAACTGAATAAAGCTGAATTAAAAACTTGCACACTTTGCCACAAACTGGGCTTCAAGGCTAATTTCAATAGCTAAAACTAAAACTATGTCTTCTCTCTTCTTTCTCTTTGTTGTGCTTCTTTGTAGACACACAAACACAGGTGTGTTTGTTGTGTGAGAGGTTTAAAGCTCTAATCTTGGCCCTTCAATCTTTAAGATCAATCTCAGCCGTCGACTATGGGTCATGTCGGGGATGATGGGATTGCCAAGTTGAGCAACTTTTGTGGCTGGAAAGGTAGTGGAGGTAGGGGGATATGAATAACCATGGTGGTGGTGATGTTTGTGGGGTAAAAACGGGTGAAACACCGCTGAGTGTCGTTTGAGAGGAAATTTCGAGCGGGAAAGTTGTTTGGGCTTTACAAGTGTAATTTGAGTTGGATGGCATCAAATGGTCCCCTCAAAGTGTAATGGTGTTATTGCACAGCTGTCCTTGTGGTTATATAACTTTGTGGACTTGGCAAAACAAGTCCCACAAGGAGTCTTATAAGTAGTTTGCAAATTTCGTCCTTGTGGTGGAAACAAGTTAGGGTGGGTTGCAATTTTTGCCCCCTACTAGTTACTTTGGGCAAATGCAAAACTAACCCTTCTCTTTTCTTTTTCCTTCTTTTCTTCATACTAATAACACAAGTTTAGGGTTGGCAAATTCAGCCCCTAAACTTAAATTTCTTTTGACTTTGGCCCAGTTGACTATTCTAGTTGACTTTTTGACTGAATTGACTTTCCGGCTTTGATTTGGCTTTGTCTTTCACAGTCTTTTCCATTCCGAGTCCAGTTTTGTCGTTTTGGCTTTGTTTTTCGTCCTTTTCTTGGTTATCCGTTCCTGCACAATACAATTAGCAAAACAAGCATATCTTTGGCATTTTCAGTCCGTTTTTGATTATTTTAGCTTGTTTTTAAAGTTGTAGACGACATGGTCAAGTTTTCAAATATGTTTTTAGTTATCATTATTGTTAACCAACAAATTCATAATTATATTGTAAAACTCCAAGTCGTCAAACATTAAAACTTGATAATATTTACACTTAACTCAATTAGTAAACGTCACTGTTTCGTCTAATTATTTGACACACTTAGAGACTAAACCAATTGCTGATCTAAACTAATGTTTTAGGGTTTAGATGACCTAGTTTCCAAAAAGTCCAAAGTCGTAATTTGCGTACTTATATTTTGACCACGTTGACCCAATAAAGTTGACCATTTTAATACGAGAAATTGTTTTCAACCATCATTATTTTAAATAGAGCTCAAGCACACACTAGGGACGAGATTGCAAGTATTTAGCTTATTATTTTTCCGTTTAGTAAATATGTATTATTTTTCCATAGGTTGCGGATAAAGTCTTTTGCTTCGTTTTTCGTGTCACTACCTTGCTATTACGTTATCATTACTTGATGTGAGTTTATAGTCCTTACTTTTATACTTTTTTAATCATTTATCAAATTTCGGGGATGAGATCATGTTTGTTTTACAAATGGATGCAGATACATTTTAAATTCAAATATTACGAGTTTGCCTAAGTAGCTATAACCCACTATGCCTTTCATCATGAACTGTCAATTGCATAAATGTAATTGTTAATTGCATTACGTGAGCGCGAATGTTATGAATAGATCTATTTGGGATTAACACCCCCGTTCGGGCAAGTAGCACTTGCTAGTTTACCGGTTGGCCGTAAACGACGAATGTATACCATTTGAAATCATAGATGTTACGGGTTGAACATATACATTGGGCACCATCATTCATGTGTATTTGATATACATACATTGTTTAACTTCAGTGTCATGAGCTTAGTGCATTTCGTAATACATTTTTGTGATATTGTATTTGTTACTTTATTACAGGGAAATCTTGGTATTCGCTTCATTAAATTTATAAATCTATAAATTCACCAACATTTTTGTTGACAGTTTAAACATGTTTTCTCAGGTCAATAAGGTGCAAGTCAAGGATACATTGAGTGGTCGTCTTTTGAAGTCATATTATTATAAAGATTTATGTGCATTACATTTTGGGACATTGTTATGTTGTGAAATCTTTAAATTATCAAGTTAAACAAGTTAAGCCTATGAGCTTTGTAACGAACCATTTATAAAATCCAATGTATCAGTTTTTAAACGACTCTTTTAGAGGTCGTTCTCATAACTTGTGTTGTTGATCTATGAAGTAATACCTTCGGAACATCATATTCCGTTGTGGCCCATTTTGGGGGTGTTACATATTGGTATCAGAGTCAAGGTTATAGAGAACCAGGTCAAATTTTTTTACTTGGTCTATAACCGTTTTTCGAGCATTGCGTCATTCAAAAGTTTTCAAGGGATATTGGTATGTGTTTAATTACACATACCTTTTACCTTTAAAAATAAGCTAAAATAACCAAAAACGGACTTAAAATGCCAAAAATATGCTTGTTTTGCTAATTATGTTGTGCAGGAACGGATATCTAAGAAAAGGACGAAAAACGAAGCCAAAACGACAAAACCGGACACGTAATGGAAAAGCATGGTAAAGACAAAGTCAAGACAAAGCCCAAGTTTGAAAAAGTCAACCAAAGTCAACCCTGACAAATCCAAAAGTCAAACCCGAAGCCATAAATGAAGAAAAATAAGTTTAGGGGCCTAAATTGCTAAATCCCTAACTTATTTAATGAAGAAAATAAAGAAAACACATGTGAGGGACCCAAACTGCCATTTCCCTTAAGTATAAACCACAAGGGGCATTTCTGCCCAAGGGAGAAACTTGTATTACCAAAAGGACTTCTTTTGCAATTGGTATATATATGTTAAGGGACCTTTTCTGCCTAACTTTCAAAACATTTAACAAAACAAGGACTTGTGGTGAAATAACACAATATACTTTGGGGGACTAAAGTTGCCAAGTCCCCAAAGTTTAAACCTGTTTAAACTATTATACATCTTCCAACCCCATTTCCCGCCAACATCACAACCCCACCTCTATCACCTTCCCCCTCCTCGAATACTGTTCACTCCCGTCTAAAACCATCACCACCAGCAAACCCCACCCCCACATGGGCACTCGTCCACCTTGGCAATCCCCAACTCAACCATTGGTCAAGAATTTTCAAGGGTTTAGATCGTTTTGAGTGGGCAGCAAGATTAATGAATGGCTCAGATTGGGTTTGTGTTTCTACACACACAACAAGCACACAAGACTCATTTTACTCAGCAAACTAACACAAGGATAAAGACAAAAGACCAAAGAGAGACCCTAGCTCGTTTATATAAAAAGCCTTTGTAAGCCCTTGAGGCAAAGAGTGAGTTTTTAGAGAGTAGTTTTTAGTTCAGTTTAAAATTTGAAGTTTAACTTTTATGTACTTGTATTTTTTAAGGTTAATGAAAATTTCAGCTTATGTTTTACTGTGTGTTCCAAGTTTTCCATTTTAACTTATGTTTTAAGCTCTCATATAAGTTATCATATAAGCTGTCTACATTTTAGTACAAGAATTAAGAAAAGGAAACCAAAAAGAAAGAAAAAGGTGTGCTGAATTAAGCTTATGGATGAATGGGCAGACATGGAAGGCTCATTGGGTATTTAGTTTAGCTTATTCATAAGCTAAGGGTAGGATTAGAGCTTACTTAGGTTCTATAAACTCCTGTTTTGAGCAAGGAGTGGAGGTACATTTCTTTTTAAATTTTTTTTACTGTAGCAACAGCTTATTAGTGCTTATTCTTAGCTTATTCTTGCTTTTCTTACTTATTTATGTCTTATTTGTGTTTTCTATTGATTGTATGCTTTTGTTTTAAGTCTTAAGCTAAAACTGCCTTAAATAGCTTATTTCTGCCTATTGCTTATTTGCTTTTTCAAGTGCTTATTTGCTTTTACTTTCTACTTTTTATTGCTTAATATTACATGTTTGATAATTGTCTTTAAAAATCTTTGCTTGAATCAGTCCTTAAAAGCTTTTAAATATGTCTTAAAAATATAAAGGGGTGTTTGGTTTAAGCCCAAAATGGGTCAAAATGGTATGGTCATGGGTTGTGGCCATTTGGCCAACTTTGGCTAACTTTATTGAGCCAATTAGAGTCTGTTTTCCAAAGTTTTTAAGTCCAAAAAGTGTTTTTCAAAGTTTTCTCATTGCTCTCTCAAATCTGTTGAATTTTAAGAAGTTTCCATGAGCTTATTTGTTTAAGCCTTTGAAAACCTAAAGTAAGGTTTTAAATTGTGTCATTTCTGTGTGTAAAAGACAACTAGTTAAGTCCTTAGGTTTTTCTTGTATTTTTCTTAAATCTGTCAACATAGTTTTATGTTTTTCAAAAAGTCAAAAATGCTTAATTTCAAGACCAATTATCAGATAGCAAATATGGTTTTAAGCTCTTGAATTTTTGAGCATAAGCTCACCACAAGTCACTTTTCATCTGTTTTAAGTTGCTTTTTGGTTTTGAGCTTATTTGGGTACTTATTTTTTTGAGCTCTCTTTTTAACAAAATTCCCTTGTAAAAGTGCCCTGGTGCTAAACCACCAGCTTTAAGCCTACTTTTCTAGCTTATTCGTGAACCTTAGTTCAAGCTTTTGGCTTTTCTAGAAAGCCAATAAGCTCATTTATTAAGCCTTGGAAGCTCAGACCTTAGCTTGGCCTCTAGGTAGCTTAAAATTAAGCTCAAATTAGGCTCTTGACTGTTTTATTTAGTGTAGTGTAGTAAATAGCTTAATTTCTTTTCCAGCTTATTAGGTGCTTATTAGTTGTTGATTTTAGTCCTTACTTGCTTATTAGGATTGCTTGTTGCCTGTGTTTGCTTATTTGCCATTTGTTTTTGCTTACTTGTGCTAAAAACCAAATCAAAAAGCCATATTAAGCCTTTAAGCTCATAAGCCCTCTGTCCAAACTTTGAGCCCTTTTCTGGCTTATTTTTAGCTTTTCTCAAAAAGTTGTAGTTATATAAAATGACCACCTTCATGTGCTTAACAAGTTTGTATAAAAAGTTTAAAAAAAGTGTTACTGTAGCAAATAAAAAAAAGGGTGAGAGTGGGACTCGAACCCCTCCCCTTTCGTTCACAAGCACACACACTTACCACTCGGCCCGGCAGGGCTATCCAACCATAGTTTGCAAGATTTAATATAAGTACTCATTTTACCTTTTTAGTTATAAGCCCGAATTGGCTTATTCTGAGCTTATTTTTAAGCTAATCTTCGGGTTTCTTATTTTTCTTAGGTAGGTTTTAGGGTAAAGTATTTTAGGTAATTTTCTCAGAATTTTTAAAATAAGTTTAGTATTTTTTATAATTTATTTTCTTTAAAATCTTAATTAATTCATAAAAATAGAAAAATTATCAAAAAAATATTTTTCTTTTTTTAGAAAATTTTCTTTTATCATATTTTACTTAGAAAAAATATAAAAACTTTTGTAGGGTCGTTTTTGCAAAATCTCACTTTTTAAAGAACAAGATTTACCCCCGTTATTGTTTTTTCATTTTAGAGCTCGTTTTAACTCCGTTTTCGGTCTAGTCTTTTTTATTCTTCATTATTAGTCACCTAGAGTAGATTAGAAGTAAAAATTTCTTTGTAGGGTTAATTTTTAAAATTTTAGGTTTTTGACCCCTTGTTCGGGATTCCTGCTCTCGTTTTTCAGTTTAATTTCATAATTTTTAGGTTTTTCTCAATCGTTTTTGCTTATTATTGATTAATTTAGCTTTCTAAACTCCCAAATCATTAATCTCATTCAAACTCTAATTTTCCGACTGTATCGATTCTCAAGCACAGCCTCGTTGGGGATAAACGACCCGGGGATATTCTATACTACTTCTCGGTTTCATTGATTATTTTTAGATTATACTTATTATATATATTTTATTATATATTATATATATAAAAGGTTTAGTTTAAAAAGTTAAGCAATCAA
>BQNB010018095.1:0-67607 GCA_026074375.1 Tanacetum coccineum | reverse complement strand
ATCAAAAGTCAACATTTTTCAATCCTCCAATCACCACCATCACCCACCATCCCTGTCGTGCATACCCTCTCCCTCAGCCCTGCTCATCGTCAACACCCTTTGGATTGGCGACCTTGTTGCACTTCATCGTTCCGATGCCGCTTCCTTCAAGGCTTTTTTATTGGCTTCCTCTTCATTCATTGACCAAAAAGCTTCAACAATCTAAGATGATGAAACATGGTTATGAAGAATATGATCACAACTGATGATTTATTACAACTTATATATATATATGTATACAAACATTTGGGTTAATGGAAACATGGGCTAGGATAAGATATTTGATTCACGATGATTTTGTAATTTGTAAAGTTCTAGATTTTAGTAGAGTAGATTCAACTTTTCATGGATCGACTTGTAAAAAAGTTGCACTCAATTTGGGGCTTTTCATAAATTTTATGTTATATTCATTTATTTTTATGGATCTTCATTTGCAGAAGGTCATCAAGATAGTCGAAAACCCAATTTGGACTTATGCTGTTAAATTGATTGAATGAAAATACATATCCCATTATATCAGTTAACACCAAGAAAAATGGGAAAGCAATAATCTACTTTATTGAAGTATTATATTAGTCATTAAGCAAAGAAAAAAGAAACACCTTTTGTTTACATGAAACTAACTTGAAACAGACATCATTTGTAAAAAGGATACATTAGTCAAGCCAAGTTGTTCAAGTGATTTACTTAGTCAAGACGTCAATTTCAAGTGTTGTGTTAACATTTATTGTTGTAGTCATTCGTAAGTTCATAGATAAGTTTGATGTTTCAAAGGTTCATGTGTAATTTCTCAGTCTCAAGTGTATCATCTTCGATGAGGGTCTTGTTGATCTCGTTATTAATATATATCATCTTGTTTTTCCAGAAAAAAATGTTTTTGGTTTGCAAGCACAACCCCCACATGAGTAAGCACGTTAGCAATTTTTTTACGATTTAAGTCAAGATTTTCACCAAGATGCAAGCTTCAACTTTGCTTGACAACATAAAAAATTAAGGGCATATTGACTTTAACTTTGTACTATGAAACTGGCAAAAATTTGCGAGGCCTGTAAACCCTTGACCTAGAAACCCTCAACCGAGGTACTGAAGTGCTAGTCTTTATGAGAGGTCTGTTTTGGGTTTTAATGGAACGCATTATCATGATGGCCTTGGTTTTGGCTCAATATTATACCTACCTTATCAGAAATCAACATTTTCCTTTGATCCAAGTTGTAATTTAAAAGCTAAAACATCTGAACTACACTTAAGCTAGGTAAAGAAAACCATTGCATGATTCATATTATGACAAAATACGAAAGAGAACATATAGTCAAGATAGCCACTATGATAAAACAAAAACTATACCATCATAGCCCTTTAATATGTGATGTTTAACTTCTATGATAACTCTGACCTAATTCTTAGCTGAGTCCTCTCAAACACTAAGTAAAATTACTTCTTGCAAGAAATCTTATCTGTTTTTCAAAATCCCCAAACTTGCTTGCTTTCGCCAAATCTTTTATTTTTCAATTTAGTTAAGTACTATAATCTACTTATCCACGAATATAAAACACAATGATAAAAATAATCGGTGGCCTAGTGGTAAAAGGACTTGCAAGAATCACACTAAAAGGTGTGAGGTCCTAAGTTCGATTCCTGCTAGGTGCAAACAACTATGAATTGACCACGTCAACCTCCTGAAAAGGGAGGGCTTAACCTGGTTTGAGTGTGTGTGGCGGTGGGTTCAAACCCCGTGGATTAGTCAGCCTAAAGAGCGGAAACCATGGTTACCAAAAAAATGATAAAAATAAAACTCAATGCCAAACACCCCTAAACGACTTCAAACCTGATCAAGTTTTTAAATTGCCGCAAACATTACATTCCATGACACCATTATTTGTGGCAACATAGGAGGCAGAGGATCCAATAGTTCTTCCTCTTATACATTAATGCAGAAAGAAATACGCGTGCATGCAGAAAATAACCCTCCTCATTCTTACCGATCACACTCACATCCAAACGAAAGCTGATCTGTGTTGTCCGAGTTGAATCTAGCAGAAGTAAGTTTTGGCAGGAAGTTTTACGCCAAGAGGGCACACGTGCAGGTTCATCAAGATATATAGATTCCTCATAAGCATGTTTATCCTGTTATCATACAAAAACATAAATTGGTATTCATATATTGAGAAGGTGTTTGGGTAAGCTTATAATAAGCTATTAAGCAATTAAGCTATTATATTAAGCTTACCTAAATAAGCTTAAGTTGTTCCAAGAAACAATTAGGTATGATATTGGAAATAAATTTGAAAGTATGTATAAAATTCTTGTATTTTTTAAAATTCACGTATGATATGTGTACCTTTTCTATACAATGTTGCTATTATATAGACTTAACCCTTAGCATAATTAATCAGATATGACCAACCTTGAAAGTTTTAGAAGCACCTACTAATTTGACTTGAAATAAACAAGGGTTTATCAAAACTCTGAAATATAGTTCATAATGCTTAATTTGGATTGTTGTGCTGTTGTAAACCTAAAGAACTTGTATTAGACATGTAGCAGGTTATTAATCATATCAACCAAATTGCACAAGAACCCCATGTAATACAACTTAAGAATATATCTTCAATATTTCATAATGCTTGGACAATCAACTGTTCAAAAGCAAACAAATTCAAGTTTAATCAATACAACATATTTAAAATACATTAAGCCACACTATATTGGTACTAGTAACCAGCGTCGTAGCTGAGCTAGCGAAGGCCCTGTGCAAAAATTTATAAAATAACTAAATACCACAATAAAGATATATCGTAAGCATCTAGCTTTTATCTTTTATGAGTTTTTCATACTCTCAGCCGCTTGAAGTATTTTTTTACAAATATTAGAACATAATTTCATGTATCATTGACATTTTGATCTTAAAAGCAAAATTTTAAGCCCGAAAATATACATAAAGATATATATTTTGAGGCCTTTAAAATTTTGAGGCCATGTGCGGTTACACACTTCGTACACCCTCGAATACGGCTCTACAAGTAACACTTTGAAGTTTGTTACACAGAACAAGTAGATTATAAACAACTAAAAATGAAAAGAACTTGAACACATATAGTCTGTGAAAGATCGTCGTACGTCGAGATGCCTTATGATGTGCAATCCATGGAACCTTCAAGAGATGTGAAAAAGAACAGATTCGGAAAAACCTAGAAAACCTACCAAGAAAAATCGATGCGTCCATTATATAATGTAGAAATATATGCGATGTGTAACTCACTTAAATAGCAAGTTACGCCTATACTAACATGATATTTTATTATTTTTATAAGATAATGAAGCTAGGGAGAGTACCTTAAGGGATTGATCGGTTGAAGTGAAGACGCCACTCATTAATATATGCCATCTTATCATCATCCATGCTTGGTAGTTCAACTGTCTCTAGTCGTTCCAGTATCTTTGTAGTCTTACCAAGAAGCTTGGTGATGGGATTTATTAATCTAGCTAACCAATTTAGCCACGAGTGCGCAGCGGAATGGATCTAGTTATGGCAAGTAGGTTAACACATATTAAATAAAGAAAGCGTATCTTTTAGCGATTATTCTTGAATACTAAAGCGTCTAAAACAAACGCCTCTACAGTTTCTCACACAATCACGTCAACCAAGTATGTAAGAATTGCTAGTCTTATCTTCACGAACCAAACAACTTGTGTCAAAACAATCAAACCAAACACACCCTTTGTGTGCTCTTCGTCGATCCGAACCAAACAACCCTAACAAATCATAAATCAGATAGGGTTTATAAATCAAAACCGAAAACCCTTAACTAGGGTTTTATTACTTCGTCGAGCAAGGAGAGAAGCAAATAAACACCACATGTATAAACTTGTATAACGTCAAGCTAGGAGAACAAGCAAAAACCAAAACCCTGAAAGGGTATTTGGTCGATTTCGGTTAAGGGGAGAGAACCGAAAATCCCTTAGGGATTTCGATTGAGGGTTTATGGGTGAGGGGAAAGCACCAAAATTCTTAGGTGATTAGGGAATGAATGAATGAAGAATGAGGGATAGGAGGTGTGTTTATATAGGCACCCCAACACCCTAATTCTCGTAGGACAAGATTAGTAGAATTCCTATAATTAAAACAAATCTTTTCCTTTCCTTTTTCTCACTCCATAGGCTGGCCAAACACCCCTTGTAGAAGCTTCAAGGAGTTCAGCCAAACAAGGGCTCCTTGAGGTTCGGGTTTTGTCCGGTTTAGTCACTCGGTTCTATATTTAGAATGTACATTAAATTAATTAAACACGTAACTAATTTAATGACTATTTAAATATAAATCGTGAAGTAAACATACTCTTCGTGTATTAACGTGTGTGCCCCCAATAGGCTCACGTATTTCTGATTGCATAAATGCGGAACCAACTACCATATTCCAATAGCTCCCACTTGGTAGTTGGAGTAGCAAGCTTACATTTATACCAACAATAGCAACGTCTAGCAACACACTTATTGTCACAAATAAAAAATACTTGAGATGAAGTTTCAAGAACAATCTCAGCTTTTAATGGTTATGTATTACTTGCCATTATCATCCCTTTGTTACATATACCGTTAAACCATAGATATGGATCTTAACTCATTATATATAGTTTAACCATTTAGATTCTCGTTATAGAAGTTAATTCAGATATACCAAATGTAATTAAGAATCATCTTAAAATTACCCTTTGGGTGTGGCCACACAATTATATGATTAATTCTGGAGAGGGCCTAATGGTATCTTTCTGCATATATAATGTGGAGGAACAAATCCTTTGTTGACTACAAGTGTTGTGGGTGCTTCTTCACATTCACTCCGAAAAATAGCATTTATAACTACCATATTACAGGACAGCGTTTGGCTATAATCATAAAGTGATATCCACACATACAGAACTTATTTGTATCTCAAGTCTAAGGATGACTTATTAAACCATTTTCGACATTTTACTCATGACAAGGATCCAAAAGTAAATATTTAAAAGTTTGGGTATCTAATATGCATCCCTTGTGAATACACATGAGTTTGGCAGGAACAATCCGTATATTCAAAAAATATAACCAACACCCACATTTGCCTTACATAACAATATTCCCATATCGTTAACCGACAATAAACATATTTAGAATGATAAAATCGTTCAAGGATTAAACATGCAAATATAGGATAACAATTTTTATATGTATGAATAGACAAAGTACCGACGTATCATCCTTCAGCAAAAATAAAATTTGTCTTACAATCCTAATTATCCAAATACTAAAACAGATATGCATGAAACTAATTTAGCAAGTTGAACTCCAATGTTTCCAACATTCTTAACTCTTTCTTTACAAGACTGCTAAATAGTTATTTGAGTAAACTTTCCGAATACTTGTTTCAAATTCACCTCAACCCTTTGTGAAGGATTGAATGATATAAATGAGTTCGTAGTAGATTTGCATACTATTGCAAAGTATCTTAGTATGGAAAGTACAGACACCTTTAATGGGGTATTTGAAGTCAACAACCTACCTATCTCAACAAAGTCATCTTTACAGTTTCTTAAAATGTAAAGTATTCTTATTCTTAATATGTAATGCAAACGATGCTTCTTAGCTTGAGCATATCTAGCTAGTAGATTTTATCATAAAAGATAAATCCTACTTTAACTATGATTGATTATTCCAGCATCGTTGTACACAAACATACACTATGCCTTCTAATAAGTCTTAAACAATTGTTTTTTAACACGTCATCTAAATCACTCTTAATAGATATTTTTATTGTTAGCTCATCGTTGCTCTTGTGCAAAAGTAAAACAACCATCTCATATAAAATATAAGATATACATGAAATGAATCCTTTCGCTAAAATGTTTCCATCCATTATTAAATAATTACTCAATGAAATATATCATTTAAGACTTGCTTCAATGATGTATTGCATTGTGTTAGACTTAATTTCCGCATATGTTCATTTCATTAAACATTTATTCTAAGGTCGTTTGTTGTATTTCCTAAATTCCCAAGTGAAGTTTCATTCAAATCTAAGGATTAATATCTAGCTTTGATGGAATGATGCTTTCAATATGTTACATAACATATGAATTTTAAGGAAAAACATAATCACCCAACTTGATGTCAGTGGTACTCAGAGCATGTCTAAATTATCAACTCATATGTGATTAAACTTAAGATCTCAGCTCCTAGATGCATGATCCAATCCACACTTGGATTCTATTATCTTGTATACTTTATAAGATTTTTTAAACTCATAACCTTTTGATTACACACCTCCTCGCAAAAGATATAAAGGAAAAAGAGTTATAAAACTTAATTCCCATATTACAAATATACTACTCATAAACCATTTGATGATTACACATCGTCCTCGAAAAAGTAATCATTAAGAAAGAGTTATGATTCTAAATTCGCCATATGAACATTCAATAAAACCTGAATGACAATTAGTAATCTTATATAATAATATGAGAAAAGAAAGATTTAATCATAGACAATTGCTTTAGTGAGATTAAAAACTATTGTCATCAGCCAGTCATTAATATGTATACAATTTTGTCCTTATGAGCCTTTCTTCAAAAGAAACTCATTCTTACATTTCAGTTTAAATGTTTGGTAAAAGATCAATCAAGCTTAAAACTTTGATTATCTTTTAAGGACCGCATCTTGTCATTCATAGTTCGAAGGTATTTATCTGATTCAAGATGTGATTAATGTCACTTAAAATTAGCAACTTATTATGAGCCCTCTAGACTTATATGCTCAGCATTGATATTTAAATAGCAATCAAGTGTTGAGGCATCCATGCGGATTTATTGAATGAGAGTTACATTACACTATTGGTCGACATTTTCATTTTTAACCATATATGACCCTTCATAGTGAAATTAGAGGTACGTATTTTGTTCTTGAATCACTTTAAGATTTGTAGATGCTCCCACTTACTTTTGTAAGTAGAGAAAATTATCTAAGTATTAAGTATTTAAGCAACAATGAATTGTTCTTAATTGGGAAACACAAAACACATATTAAGTTCTCATGTCTAGTTTGTTAATTGGATTATTTGGTTGACTTGCAAAGAAAGCACAGATGACAGCATCACTCAAGTTGTCAATTGTTGTTGAGTTAACAGTAGTGTGACATCCATGATTTAATCAGGTTAGTGATACCTTTAGAAATGGCTAAGAGTTCATTTGTGTGATTCTATTGTGTGCTATGTGTTATATATGTGTGCTAAGTGGTTTGAATAGGTGCATGATATCATTTTGAGGTGTATGATCATCTCATTTTGAGTGCGTTTGTGTTTGGTGATGAGTATTCTATTTGTTCACTTATAGTAATAATGGAAAAGAATGATCGCATGCAATGCTACGTCAATAGTTGGATGATTTTGTGTTAAGCATTTATGTAAAACGTATCATGTTGGAAATAAGTGAAGTGAGTGAAATTTTGATATTTATAGTAGACTTTCTAAATATAAAAAGTGAAATATGAAATGAAAAGTTATTTTTAGAAAGTTAGTAAGTAGCGTTTATGTAAAAAGGTTTACCCAAATTAGCTTAGGTTTTTATAAAAACTTAAGGTAATGAAGATATGTAGTTAATTAATAATCAAATAAAAATAATAATAAAATAATAGATAGGGGGCGATCGGTTAGAGATTTGGGTAGGGATTAGGAAGCCCAAACTTGGTCAAACTCTAAGACTTAAGGGATAAGGATACTTAGGGTATAAATACCAATAACATAGCTCATAAATCTCTTCCCTATCTCTTTGTTCCTGCGTTTTCAAGACCCCAAGAAACCCTAGGTGTGCCGAATTTGGTGGTTGATCCAAGAACATTCAAGAATTGTTGTTTAGGTGCTAGCATTCAAGGTAAGTGTGTTCTTCTTAACTAGTTTATGGTATTCATGTAACATGATTTATGATGGATCTTTAGGGTTATAAAAACTTTTGTAATTAAGGATGTATTAATCATGCTAGAGTGTTTAGGGTTTAATTAGGATCATATTGATGTAAACGGTTAGGCTTAAATCGCGTTAATTTGTGATTTAGAGTTGAGCAGAATTTAGGGTTGTGTTCAACTGATGATATCTAGATGTTAAAAACGTGTTTTGATATGATTCAAGTGTCTAAATTGTGGTTCAAAGAGTCTATTTTTCAAAAATTCCAGCCTTGTATGATTTGGAGTTCTGGAAGTTGGTTAAATGTTGGTTACAAAAAAGGTTGTCAAAACAGTAAATACGGGTCAGAATTAGGTCATGTTTAGGAGGGTTAAAACCTAACTTAAAAGTGGAATTAAGGTTCGCCAATATACAGTGATTAGGTTCTATATGTATATAAAGAAACCCCAGAAGTATAGCTTCTGATTGTGTGTCTAAGTATTGTAATTAGGGCCATACATTTTAGTGTTCAATCGGATCCGAATTGGGACAGTTTTGAAGTTTGATTTTATTTATGAAGGTCATCAAGTAAGGGTTTTGAGTTAGTAAAGATACACTAAAATTCTGCATTTTTGAGTAAATTGTAGTTAACTAGTGTAATATGTTAATGAGGTGGTTAAGTTTGGGCATGGTGTCAGGGTGACCCATGATGGTTAATCAAACCCTTAGACATCCATCATATGTGTGTTACATAGACTAGAGCTTTTAACTTGGTCGTGTGTAACCGTGTTTATTTATGTGTATAGTTGCGTGATAGGAATTGGAAGCTGCGTTTTAAGCATTCAGGTGAGTTACATAGTCCCACTTTTTACTGCGTTTTAAACTTGGTATGGAAATGATGCAAGTGTTAAAATGAGTTTTAAATTACTGTGATTATGTGTTAGTGTAAATGCATGGACTATTATATGACTGATATGCGTTATGTGCTACATGTTATATGATGTGATATTGATGTGTGAGCTAGTCAGGTAGATTACTTGCGGGTATCCATGGCCTGTTTAGTGGAAGAAATTATTGCCTAGTCAGGTGGATTACTTGCGGGTATCCATGGCCTGAGCTAGAGGGAAAGAGATTTGGTATGATCCAAGAGCAATATGGGTCGTCTGCTTGGTGTTTGAATGATTGATTGGATTGAATTGCATGTTAGCTTGTATGTCAGTTAGCATAATTATCATGCAAAAGTATTGCTTTATAATCACAGTAATTGGATAAATTGTTTTGGGATGATTGAATATGTATGTCTGAAAACCTATGTTTCTCACCAACCATTATGTTGACGTATAAGCATCATTTTTAGGTATTCAGCAGATCGAGATTAAAGTTAGGAAAAGTGGCTAGATGGACCGTAGGCAGCTGACGAAGTTTAGTTATCTAGATTTTGTTATTTGTTTTGGATGATAAATGTTAATTGTTTTGCTTTGTTAGGATGTATGAATGCTTGCATGTCATGACATTGGCATGAACTGCCTTCATTTCAATGCCAGGCGCCTTTTGGATTTTTGTTGATGTATTTGGGTATTTTTATGACACTGCGTGTTTATGCCTTGTATTTTATGCATGTTTTAGTTTCTTTATATAGATGCCAATGTGTTGTGATGATTCCTGTGACATCCGTGTTTTAACTAGTATAGTGATACCTTTAGAAATGGCTAAGAGTTCTTTTTGTGTGGCTTCTTGTGTGCTATGTATAATATATATGTGCTAAGTGGTTTGAATATGTGTATGATATCGTTTCAAGGTGTATGATCATCTCATTTTGAGTGCGTTTGTGTTTGGTGATAAGTATTCCCTTTGATTTACGTATAGTCATAATGGAAAAGAAAGGCGTATTGCATGCAATGCTACGTCCATAGTTGGATGATGTTGGGTTAAGCGTTTCGGGGAAATGTATTATGTTGGTGATAAGTTAAGTGAGTGAAATATGAAAGTTTGTAGCAAAATTTCTAAATATAGAAAGTGAAATGTAAAATGAAAAGTTATTTTTAGAAAGTTTAGTAAGTAGCGTTTATGTAAAAAGGTTTACCCAAATTAGCTTAGGTTTTTATGAAAACTTAAGGTAGTGAAGATAATTATTTAATTAATAAATAAAAATAATAATAAATATAATTAAAAAGGGGGGGGGTGCGTCCGATTTTATAGAAAAAGAGAAAAAAAACGAATTAGAGTCATAATCTAGTTAGGAAAGTATCTTGGGATTATCTTAAACCTTATTGTAAAGCCTATAAATACCAAAAACCTTCCTCCCCTTGTATTTTTGTGTTCCCAACCGAATTTCTCAAGAAGAAAGAAAAAAATAATTTTTATAAAGATTCAAGTTGGTGATTAAGTGTTTCAAGAATCAAGGTTTAGGTATGTTTATTAACCCTAGTTATTTAGTTTTCTTTAAATCATGTAACAATTAATATGCTGGATCATTAGAGTTTTAAGATCTCCTATAATTAAGGATGTTTTAATCATGCTAGAGTATTTAGGGTTTAATTAGGATCATATTGATGTAAATGGTTAGGCTTAAATCGCGTTAATTTGTGATTTAGAGTTGAGCAGAATTTAGGGCTGTGTTCAACTGATGATATCTAGATGATAAAAATGTGTTTTGATATGATTCAAGTGCTTAAATTGTAGTTCAAAGAGTCTATTTTTCAAAAAGTCCGGCCTCGAATGATTTAGAGTTTTGAAAGTTGGTTAAATATTAGTTACAAGAAAAGTTGTCAAAACAGTAAATACGGATCAGAATAAGGTCATGTTTAGGAGGATAAAACCTAACTTAAAAGTGGAATTAAGGTTATCCAATCTATAGTGATTAAGTTCTATATGTATATAAAGAAACCCTAGAAGGATAACTTCTGATTTTTTGTCTAAGTATGGTAATTAGGGCCATACATATTAGTGTGCAATCAGATCCGAATTGGGACAGTTTTGAAGTTTGATTTTATTTAGGATAGTTGTGCATGTAATGAGAAGTTGGGAGTCACAAGGTAGTTAGTAAACTCATAAATGAACTTAGGCGATTTTTGGTATAATTTATGAAGGTCAGCAAGTAAGGTTTTTAAGAGGGTAAAGTTACACTAAAGTTCTGCATTTTTGAACAAATTGTAGTTAACTAGTGTAATGAGTTAATGAAGTGGTTAAGGTTGGCATGGTGTCGGGGTGACCCATGATGGTTAATTAAACCCCTAAACATCTATCATATGTGTGTTACATAAACTAGAGCTTTTAGCCTGGTCGCGTGTAACCGTGTTTATTTATTTGTATAGTTACGTGATAGGAATTGGAAGCTGCGTTTTGAGCATTCAGGTGAGTTACATAGTCCCACTTTTTATTGCGTTTTAAAATTGGGATGGAAATGATGCAAGTTTTGAAATAAGTTTTAAATTGTTGTGATTACATGTTAGTGTAAATGCATGGACTATTATGTGACTGATATGCGTTATGTGCTACATGTTATGTGATGTGATATTGATGTGTGAGCTAAGTCAGGAGGATTACTTGCAGGTATCCATGGCCTATTTAGTGGATGGAATTGTTGCCTAGTCAAGAGAATTACTTGCAGGTATCCATGGCCTGAGCTAGAGGGAAAGAGATTTGGTATGATCCAAGAGCGACTGAGGTCGTCTTCTTGGTATTTGTATGATTGATTGGATTGAATTGCATGTTAGCGATTTTTGTTTTTTTGTGAAGCTTGTATGTAGAGTTAGCATAATTTTCATGTGCAAAAGTAATGAATTTATAATCACAGTAATTTGTGGTTAAATTGTTTTAGGGATGATTAAAATATGCATTCTGAAAACTCTAGTATCTCACCAACCATTGTGTTTGGCGACGTATAAGCATCATTTTCAGGTATTCAGCAGGATGAGATTAAAGTTAGGAAAATGGCTAGATGGACCGTAGGCATGTTGTCGCGAAGCTTAGTATATCCTATATTGTATATTTTGTTTTGGATGATGAAATGTTTATTTGTTTTGCTATGTTAGGAATTTAAGAATGTTTTCAGGTCATGAGACGTTTGACATGAAATGCCATTCATATCAATGCTAGATCCTTTTGGATTTTGTTGACAGTGTATGGGTAATTTCATACACACTGCGTGTCTATACCTTGTTTTTTGCATGTTTTAGTTTCTCTATATAGGATGCCAATGTGTTTGTGATGAATCCCTTACCTCTCCCTCCGCGGGCCTAGCGGTTCCGCCTTGACAGGTGTAGACCTAGTTGGTAAATCATAGCCAATGGGTTTTTATATAGAAGTAGGAGTGGTTGACCTAACTATAACCTAAGTGTCTTATCATGTAGATGCATTTATGGCTTAAGGTGATAATGCAAATAACGCTATTCATCCACTATTTTTGCATAGCTTATATAACATATATTTTTGCAAAGATGTTATTTTTATTATCTTTTGGCCTACCAATATCTGATATGATAATGTAAATACTGTTTCGTAGAAATTTACTATGTTTTTTTCCTTTCAACCACCCGTTTAGAAGAATTGTGTAGGGTACAGTTTCCCAACTGGACATAAGCATTAAAAAGGATCCATAAAGGACCTCTTGGAGATTTTAGCTATGTTTTTCCCCTACCCGTAAGAAGTCTCGTTGGGGAACTGTTTTCCCAACTGGACTTAAGCGTTATAAGGAGCCTCTTATGGAACCGAAAGAGATAGGATAGTTGATCGTTTGTCGGATGCACGTAATAGGGCTAGAGCCGCGGAGTTGGGTGATTCTTGCGAAGGCAAAGTCAAACTCAAGCGAGGCCCAGCATAAGTTTATCCCGTCCTTTACCTCGTCATGTTGTTATTGATTATTTTTTTAGATATTTCGTATTTTGGGAGTCGTTGTGGGACTTTCGTTCCTTTATGTCGTTTCTATTTTATTTTGATATAAGTAAGTAGTTATTTGATGGAACATCCTTTATGTGTAAAGTTGGAGTGGTTTAAGATGTGCAATGTGGACTATGTGCTTATATGTGAATTGTGATTAAAATAGGTAGTCTTGGAAGTAAGTACACGTGTGAAAGGAGGCACTTATAATTATGGTGCCCAACATAATTTATAAAGGCATCACACATGTAGACTTGTGACCAGGATTGCATTTATTTGTGTTTGGTTGTAAGGTGGTAGTGTAATATGTTTTTTTTGTATATGTGTATTAATGATAAGGATGGTGGTATGGGTAGAGAATTATTCGCTTACCCTAATTGGAGGATATGTTAAGTTGAGTTGTATAGATAGTAAGTTTCCCTTCTATCTAGTATTTGCGGATACCTAGTATTGCTATTATAGAGGTTGCTCATTTGCTCGGTTGTTTGTTCGGATTTCCTAAGTTTAAGCTTAGCATCCCTTCATCGTACTTTGTCAGTAAGGATACCCGATTTTCCTATTCAACATCTCGATGTATATTGGTTGTTCGGAATCTGCTCTTTTGGATATAGGCGCGTTTCGTTAGTTCTTTCGTTGCATTGATTACTCGTATGAGTATCAAACGTTTCTTTTAAGCACTAATTGTTCCTAACATATTAGTGTGGATCATTACTCCCTTGGTTGTATATCCCTTGGTTTTCGTAACCCGTTGGCGACGTGTTAGTATCGATGCTTTTAGGTTTGCTCTGTTGATCGTTATTTTGGATAAGACCTTACGTTTTCTTTTGGGTACGTAACGTCTTGCATGAGTTTTCTTGTACGAGTTCGTTTGATTTTATTTTGAGTATATGGTTCCTGGTATTTTCTTTCGTTTTCAAACAATAGAATTGTGTTAGAGTCTGTACGGTGTTTTACGATCCCTTTTGGTATTATGGTGTCCTTTGTTTGAGTAACATATTTTATAATTGATGTCTAATTATAAAAACCCTTTGGAAGTATTGTGTTGGTGTTTGGAGAAAACTGTGTATAAAATGATCTTTGTAAATAGATTTTATTTTATTATAAAAAGCAGGTTTAAAGTGATTCATAGTGGTAAGGTACGATACACCATTAGATAACCATCTCTAGATTTTTATGACAACCAGAATGAATTTTTCAAAGATTACATTTAAGACAATTTCATTATTATTTAAAATGATTTTTATACTTAAAGTGACTTTCTTAATTTAAATTGATTTTTATAAAAACATTATTTAATTTGGTCTTTCGAGTAAAGTCGATAATTGGTATAAGAATTTCCGTCTTTCGTATTGATATTTTTTTATGTGTTCATTTGTCGTGGTACGCCTGTTGATTTTCTTTCGTTTGCGCTTTCACTCGGTGCATATACGTATCCTTTCTTTCAAAGGATTCTTATGTCATTTGATCCACGTCTATTTGCATATGTGGAATCTCCTATATGCATTCTAGCCTTTGACTCGATATTCGTTTGTTATCCTATTCGATTGTTCGTAACCCTTGGAGTTCGTTGATACCGTTGAGTCGTGGAAGCTTTGATGTGATTGTGGGAATGGACTGGTTGTCCAAGAGGAAGTTTGTGATAGTATGTCATGAGAAGGTGGTTAGGATACCGTTGGAAGGTGATGAGATACTTCGGGTTCATGGTGAACGTACTCAAGGAGTCGTGAAAACCTTAATGAACACAAAGGTAGATGAACCGAAATTGAGTGATATTTCCGTCGTACGAGATTTTATTGATGTGTTTCCGGAAGATTTGTCGATGACCACCACGACGACAAGTTGAGTTCCGCATAGATTTGGTTCATGGAGCGACGCCAGTCGCGAAGTCTCCATATCGTCTAGCACCCTCGGAAATGCAAGAATTGTCTGAACAACTTCGAGAGTTGCAAGACAAGGGTTTCATACGACCTAGTCATTTTCCGTGAGGAGCACCTGTGTTATTCATGAAGAAGAAGGATGGTTCTTTTCGCATGTGTATTGATCATAGGGAGTTGAACAAATTAACTGTTAAAAACCGTTATCCACTCCCTAGGATTGATGACTTGTTTGATCAGTTACGAGGAGCGTGTCCTTTCTTAAAGATAGATTTTCGGTCAGGTTATCATCAGCTACGAGTGCATGAGGATGCCATTCCAAAGACCGCATTTCGAACGAGATACGGACATTTTGAGTCTACGGTTATGCCTTTTGGGTTAACCAATGCACCAACGGTTTTCATGGACTTAATGAACCGGGTTTGCAAACCGTACTTAGGTAAGTTTGTCATCGTATTCATTGATGACATTCTGGCCTACTCAAAGTCGAAGGAGGAACATGAAGTTCATTTGAAGTTAGTGTTGGAGTCACTGAGGAAGGAGAAGTTGTATGCTAAGTTTTCTAAGTGTGAGTTTTGGTTGGAAGAAGTGCATTTTCTTGGTCATGTGGTCAACCATAACGTATTCACGTGGACCCGAGTAAGAGTGAGGCAGTGAGGAATTGGATGATTATTCTTAGGATTGGCAGGTTACTACCGACGTTCATCGCGAATTTTTTTTAAGATTGTTGAACCCCCTTACTTCCCTAACTGAGAGGAATCAGAAGTATGAGTGGAGCGTAGAACAAGAATTTCAGACTTTGAAGAATGATTTGTGTGATACTCTGATAAAGCGAATGTAGTGGGTGATGCGTTGAGTAGAAAGGAGAGAGTGAAATCAAGACGAGTAAGAGGAATGATACTGGCAGCCCAAAGTGAGGCGTTCAAGCAAGAGAACGTACTCGCAGAAAGGCTACATGGTTTAGATCAACAGATGGAAAGAAAAGGAGACGAGAGTTTGTACTTTATGGATCGAATTTGGGTTCTATTGGTAGGAAGTGTAATGGATGAGGCCCATGCATCAAGGTACTTGGTACATCCGGGAGCGGATAAGACGTACTATAACCTTGGAGACATGTATTGGTAGCCACGTGTAGAAAAGGATATAGCTACCTATGTTAGCAATTGTCGGATTTGTTTAAAGTGCGAAGGCTGCAATGTCAAGACTTTTGGCTCGCTGCAACAGCTGAGATACTTTGAGTGAAAAATGAGATCGAATCACCATGGCTTTTATACTAATTTTACAAGGTCAAAGTAGTGAGTTATGATGTGGTTTGGTGATGGTCCGGATAGAACTGCCAAGTTAGCTCATTTTCTAGCTATACAAGAAGATTTCAAGATGTGAAGTTGGCAAGGATTTATATTGATGATATAATAGCAAGGAATGGAATTTTGGTGACGATCAACTCAGATTGAGATGGATGATTTACCTCGTGGTTTTAGCAGACGTTGCAGAAAATGTTATAGACGCGATTGGATTTGAGTACTGCTTAGCATCCTCAAGCGGATGGACAAAGTAAACGTATGATTCAGACTTTGGAAGATATAATGAGGGCATGTGTTGTCGATTTTGGAGGTAGTTATCGTTTGAGCATTCGGTGTGCTCCGTTTGAAGCTTTGTATGGAAGAAAATGCAGGTCGTCTGTTCTATGGGCAGAGATTGGAGAGAGTAGTTTGATTGGACTTGAGTTAGTATAAGAAACGACTGATAAGGTAGTATTAATAAAGGAAAAGCTCAAAGCGGCGAGAGATCGTTAAAAGAGCTATGCGGATAAGAGACGTAAACCATTAGAGTTTGAGGTAAGTGATCGGGTATTATTAAGGGTGTCGCCTTGGAAGGGCGTAGTGCGTTTTGGAAAGAAGGGTAAGATAGCACCGAGATATGTAGGACCATTTGAGATCCTTAAAAGGATTAGCCTTGTAGCTTATAGGTTGAGGTTACCTGAGGAGTTGAATAGCGTGCATGACACCTTTCATGTGTCAAATCTGAAAAAGTGTCTGGTGGATGCTAATTTGCATGTGCCATTGGATGAGATCAGGGTCGACAAGACACTTTGTTTTGTCGAGGAACCTGTAGAGATTTTAGACCGAGAAATTAAGAAGTTAAAACGTAGGAAAATAGTGCTTGTGAAAGTTATGTGGAATTCGAAACGTGGTCCTAAGTTTACTTGGGAACACGAAGACCAGATGAGGATTAAGTATCCACAGTTGTTCGTGGACCGAGTTGTTGAGCCTGCTAGTTAAATCTCAGGATGAGATTTCCTCAAGGAGGGGATACTGTAACATCCATGATTTAATCAGGTTAGTGATACCTTTTGAATTGGCTAAGAGTTTATTTTGTGTGATTCTTGTGTGCTATGTGTATTTTATGTGTTCTAAGTGGTTTGAATAGGTGCATGGTATCGTTTTGAGGTGTACGATCATCTCATTTTGAGTGCGTTTGTGTTTGGTGATAAGTATTCCATTTGTTCACATATAGTGATAATGGAAAAGTAATGACGTATAACATGCATTGCTACGTCAATAGTTGGAGGATTTTGTGTTAAGCGTTTATGGGAAATGTATTATGATGGAAATAAGTTAAGTGAGTAAAATATGGAAGTTTGTAGTAGACTTTCTAAGTATAGAAAATGAAGTGTGAAATGAAAAGTTATTTTTAGAAAGTGTAGTAAGTTGCGTTTATGTAAAAAGGTTTACCCAAATTAGCTTAGGTTTTTATAAAAACTTAAGGTAATAAAGATAAATAGTTAATTAATAATTAAATAAAAAATTAAAAAATATATAATTAAAGGGGTGTTCGGCCGGTTTAAAGAGAAAAAAAAGAAATACAGTTGGGCCTGATAATTGGGATCTATTGTATAAATACAAAAAAACCAATAAAACCTAAAAAAATTTTCTCTACCGCACTCACTTTGATCAGCCGAACCTTCAAGTGAAGAAAAAAAAGATTTTTTTTAATCAAGAACGAGTTGGTGATTTAGTGTTTCAAGAATCAAGATTTAGGTATGTTTATTAACCCTAGTTGTTTAGTTTTCTTTAAATATGTAACTATTATTTGATGGATCTTCTATGTTTTTTAAAATTTTGTAATTAAGGATATTTTTATCATGCTAGAGCGTTTAGGGTTTTATTAGGATCGTATTGGTGTAAATGGTTAGGGTTAGATCACTTTAATTCTTGATTTAGAGTTGAGCATAATTTAGGGATGTGTTCAACTGATGATATCTAGATGTTAAAAACGTGTTTTGATATGATTCCAGTGCCTAAATTGTAGTTCAAAGAGTCTATTTTTCAAAAAGTCTAGCCTCGAATGATTTGGAGTTCTGGAAGTTGGTTAAATATTGGTTACAAGAAAAGTTGTCAAAACAGTAAATACGGGTCAGAATTAGGTCATGTTTAGGAGGGTAAAACCCTAACTTAAAAGTGGAATTAAGGTTAGCCAATCTACAGTGATTAGGTTCTATATGTATATAAAGAAACCCTAGAAGGATAGCTTCTGATTTTGTGTCTAAGTATGGTAATTAGGGCCATACATTTTAGTGTGCAATCAGATCCGAATTGGGACAGTTTTGAAGTTGGATTTTATTTGGGATAGTTGCACATGTAATGAGTAGTTGGGAATCACAAGGTAGTTAGTAAACTCATAAATGAACTTAGGTGATTTTTGGTATAATTTATGAAGGTCAGCAAGTAAGGGTTTTGAGTTAGTAAAGATACACTAAAATTCTGCATTTTTGAATAAATTGTAGTTAACTAGTGTAATGTGTTAATGAGGTGGTTAAGGTTGGGCATGGTGTCGGGGTGACCCATGATGGTTAATCAAACCCTTAGACATCCATCATATGTGTGTTACATGGACTAGAGCTTTTAGCTTGGTCGCGTGTAACCGTGTTTATTTATTTGTATAGTTGCGTGATAGGAATTGGAAGTTGGTTTGAGCATTAGGTGGTTCGTAGTCCCACTTTTTATTGCGTTTTAAACTTAGGATAGAAATGATGCAAGTGTTGAAATGAGTTTTGAATTCTTGTGATTATGTGTTAGTGTAAATGCATAGACTATTATGTGACTGATATGCGTTATGTGCTACATGTTATGTGATGTGATATTGGTATTGTGGCCTAGTCAGGAGGGTTACTTGCGGGTATCCATGGCCTGGGCTAGAGGGAAAGAGATTTGGTATGATCGAAGAGCGATTGAGGTCGTCTGCTTGGTGTTTGAATGATTGATTGGATTGAATTGCTGATAGCTTGTCGTTAGTTAGATAATTATCATGCAAAGAGTTATTGTTTCTAAAATCACGTAATTGGTTAATTTATTTTGGAAGCGGTTGGAATATGTGTGTCTGAAAACCTATGTTTCTCACCAACCATTGTGTTAACGTATAGCTCATTTTTAGGTATTCAGCAGGATGAGATTAAAGTTAGAAAAAGTGGCTCGATGGACCGTAGGCAGCTGGCGAAGTTTAGTTATCTAGATTTCGTTATTTGTTTTGGATGATGAATGTTATTTGTTTTGCTTTGTTAGGATGTATGAATGTTTGCATGTCATGACGTTCGCATGAACTGCCTTCATTTCAATGTCAGACGCCTTTTGGATTTTGTTGATGTGTTTGGGTATTTTCATGACACTGCGTGTCTATACCTTGTATTTATGCATGTTTTAGTTTCTCTATATAGACGCCAATGTGTTGTGATGATTCCCTTTCTCGTCGCGCCTCGCGTTTCCGCCTTGGCGGGGTGTGACACAATAAGCTTCATATTCTTAACTGCTTTTCTGATTAGAGATTAAAGGTGTGTTTGGGATTGCTTTTTTTAGGCTTTAAGTTTGTAGTTATAAGCTGATTAAGAAAATGTATTCCTGGAAATGGTGTTTGGATTTGCTTATTTTGAAAAGTTGCTAGAATGTTTGAATAAAAGGGGGTCAATTATCATGAGTAAGTTGAATGATAAAACCACATTTTTAAGTAGTCGCTAACAATGAGATTGCAATGAGTAAAGAAAAGATATGTGAAAAGCTTTACTAAACTCAAATAATCCTATAAGCGAGCTATTAAAGCTCATCTAAATCTGGAAAGACACAACAATGCTCTTTTTAAGCTATACACCATTTTATTGATTCTTTGTCCATGTGTTTAATTTTTCGTTATGTGGACATATTTTAGGTATGTTGCACGGTGATGAGGATTAGCCTTTATTGCAACTCATATTGGAGAAAAATGTGGCGAAACATCTGCAACATGAAAGGTAAAAGTTACTCTCATAAGCTAAATGGATATATTTTTTAAACTGTGTTTTTTTTTGTTTATACAAGTACCCTAGGAAACATAGCGATAATAATTAGGCAACATGTTGAACCTGCAGTCTGTCGTTTAACGCAACATGGTAAGTCTTCATTACGCATTTTGTACTTCTGGAAAATAATATGTTTGGCAATTGTGCAAGTCCAAAACACCCCGTTGCGACTTTTAATCATAATGACATTGATGTGTGGAAAACCTCCCTTATGTAGCTGTTTTGATAACATTGGCTTAATAGGAAATGAGTCAAACTTATACTCTGAATACATTATGCTGGAGTAACAGGTACATTAGGATTGTTTGTTTAACCAGATGGTGTTATGTTCGTTGCTTGCAGTATGATTTAAGCACTTTTTGCCCTTACAATCCAGTTTTAGTTGACCGTGGTGATCCATCAATAAACACCGGTGAGTAGGATCTGTCGTTTAGCTCTACAAAGTTCAATAAAATGGGAGATTGTTTATTGTTAAATTTATACCCATCTCAGTTTTAATCCTTTCGATATCTTAATGCAGTTTAACAACATCAACCGATAAACTCGATGTTGCATTGCTTGATTTTGTGATATTCCCTCCATGATAGTTGTCGCTGATACGTCTAGGCCTCCATACTATCACTGCAATTGCATGAGTGAATTTATAGGTCTTATTCATGGAGGATGCGAGGTACTGTTCCATTAACTCATAACTATATATTCTCTGTTACATGCGACTTGGATATAAAACATAACCTGTATTGACCAATTCATAAGCAAATGGGTCATAATTGCACCTGTATAAAGAACTAAAGAAATGACACTTACAGGCGAAAGCTGATGGGTTTCTCCCTGGTGGTGCAAGCCTTCACAGTTGCATGACTCCTCATGGTCCTGACACAAAAACCTACGAGGTAGGCTCCCAACTCTCATAATGTTGATTGCAAAATTGGTGGATATAGGAAATTTCAAATGCATGTCCTCATTTATGAGATATTATGCTTATAATTAAGTTTTAAGAACATAACAACAGTACACACACAATGTTTTATGGTAAACACATAATGAAATACTAATACCAGTTTAGAGCACGGAGGGACAGACAAATGACTTTTAATAGTCAATTAGTTTTGTTCACATAAAAATGACCATCTGAAACATCACAGCTTTCTCTCGCTGAAGAAGGGTTTTATTAAACAAATTGTGTCAGATTAAACAAGGTGAGCGCAGTCTTGTTCTTTTTGTGAACTTGACTACCGTATAGGATTTTGATTGTGTATGGATTGGGGGGAATTTTACAGCTCTCGGGTCGACTTAGGACATGTCAACCCGTCCTAAATTTCGAGCCCTTTATTGTGTTTCATATGTCCTTGCCATAGTACTTAGAGGGTGTTTGGCTAAGCTTATTTGAAGTGCTTAGTGACTTAATTTATTATGACAAGCTTACCCAAATGGCCAAATACTTATTAACAGCTGTTTAGTAACTTAGTGGAAGCTAAAAAAAGTTTTGTGCAAAATCCCTTTAAAAATGTCTTTTATGATAAGCTAACCCAAACACTTCTTTAGGACCTTAACTTAAAATCCGTTGAAAAAAAGTGCAGATATAGCAGAGTTTATACAGAACGTAAGTGTCGATTAAGTTAGCTACCACATGTATGAATCGGATTGTGGTACAACTGACTTTGTAAATATATTGTTCTGTGGAAAACTAGAAGGGGGGTTGAATAGTTTACCGCTTTTTAACTTAAGGTTTTAAAGTGTTTGTAAAAATTCTAGATTCGAATTTATGTGAATTCAATACTTGCACAATATGAACGATATGCTTATCTACACAATTGATATGATAGTATGAGGAAATAATGTAAGACAAGAGATAAGAGTAAGAACAATCAAACCACAACGCGAGGATTTATAGTGGTTCGGTAACGAAGCACCTCTTCGCCCTACTCCACTCCCCGAGCACCTAACTCGAGAGTTTTCTTCACTATGTCAACAAGCTCCCTTATGGCGGAGAAAACCGTACACAACGTTGCTTACACCGATTTACGACACAAAGCTAAATGTCGAGTTCTAATCTTAGCTAGAACCAATCTATCACAACACGACTTCACTACTTGTTCACAACTTCACAACTTCACAACTTCTTCACAACTTCACAACTTCACAACTTCTTCACAACTTCACAACTTCTTCACAACTTCACAACTTCAAGACTTCACTTCACCACACTATTTATCACAAACTATCTAACAATCTTGGTAAGATCACCACGATCTAACGATACATACAAAGATTACCAAGATCTAAACTACTATACACAATACAGATATACAAATGATTTACAAGTATGTGATATGGATGCAACAAGATTGCTATGCACACTAAGGTATAATACTTCTTCACTTGATGATGAAAGTATTCTTCTCTTGCACTTGAGGAATTAAGCTTGGATCACTTGGAAACAAAGCTTTATGATTAAATGATCAAAGGATTTTGATGAGATGTGTGGGCTGTTTTAGAACAGAAAGAATGAGTGCAAAAGGTGAGAAAATTGTGGGGAAAAGTCCAGTATTTATAGGACAAACTGGGGGAGCGTCTACCTAGGGCCGGTCCCCTTAAATAGGTGGGCGGTCCCCTTAATTTTAAGGGGGGCGGCCGTGTATTTAAGGGGGCCGCCCTAGACTGGGGCTTCCCCAGTTTGTCTTTTGTGTAGGGGGGAATTTTTGAAACTTTTCTAGCCGTTTTAGGTCCAAAAATTTGAATTTCAAAATGTTTATTTTGAATAAAACATTTCTTTTAATTGTAGAAAATGTTTTGTAATGTTTATAAAATGTTTACAACATTTTATAAAAGTGTGAGGTTGAATAAAAATTTCCTTTGATCATAAAATGCATTAAGCATTTATTTATTCATACCTTTAAGTGATGTATTTGTTGAAATGAGAATTTACTACTAATTACTTGTTTACGTTTAATTTTATGTTGAACGTTTTTATATTTTGTGATTATCAAAACGTAAAGATGTGAAAAAATATTAGTAATGTTTTTAGGCATTATATTTTATCAACAATCTTCCCCTTTTTGATGATTACAAAATTTAAACTCATTAAATGTAAAATTATTTTTAAACAAGTATTTAGTGAGTTTCATTGTATTTCTCCCCTTTTTGTAGAATCAAAAAAGACATCGTCGAGAATTACTAGTTAATTTGACGAATAATGCTCTCCCTTGATGTGTGCTCCCCTGTTCGAGGCAACCAGGAATCGAGCTTATGTGTTTCTTGGTTACAAAAAACGAGTTAGGAATAAAACAAATATTTCTAAAACATGTAGCAAGAAGGAAGGAAAAATATGACAAGTGCAAGCAAACATCAAAGCAAAAGATACTTCATTATTTAAGGACAATGTGTGTGAACAACACACAAGCATACATAAAAAGAAAAACAAATATGCTTTAGAAGCATATTATTAGTAAAAGAAAAATCCTAAGTAGCCATAGAAGGATTTTTGACTTGCTTGCGACACAAAAGGGTTTGACGATTATTTGGAGGCAAATTATGAGATTAATTGGTTGGAGAGTTTGGAGCGGAGGCGGTTGTGGAGGGATAATCTCTTTGAACTCTAGGAGGTGGATGAGGTCGAGTGAGGAGGAATTCAATCCAAATTGATATCCTCACTTAAAGCAAAAAATTGTTTTTGGGAGAAGATGCAACAAGGGCAATACCCAACATGGGTTTCAACTTGGTTAATGTTGAGGGTGTGTGGTAGGTTTGGAGAGTAAGGTGATGAGGAAATGTTGTTTTGTTGTTGAGATAGATGCATGGCTAAGAGGTTTGATAGGTCTTGAAGTTGATTAATGTCATCAACTAGGCTTTCTCTACTTGGAGATAGAGGTGGTGTGTGTTGAGTTTGGTTGTTACTTTGAGGTGGAGCTTGAGCAATATGTGAGTTGATGGGTGAGATGGGAAGTGGAGGATGTGAGACAACTTGTGGTGATGTGGGAGTGTCCTTAATGTAAGGATTTGGTAATGCTTGATTGGGGTGATTGTTTTCTTGAGATGGTTCATGATGAGGAGTGAGTGGTTTTGGTATTGGTGAAGTTGTATTGAGCACATTTGATGTGTTGCAAAGGTTTGGTTTCTTCCTCCAAATGGGTTTCACACTCATTTTGGCAACCCTTGATGGTTTGGATGTGGGTTTGTTAGGAGATGTCATTGGTGGGGATAATTGTGATGATGATGAATGAGGATGTATTTATAGTGGAGGAAAGGTTTGAATTTGTAACACCCCCAAAATCAGGTAGCAGCGGAATGGTAACAATGGGGTGCTACGTCAAAGTACAACAATCAAGATATAGGAAACGACCTTAAATGGACGTTTTAAAATAAGATTTCATTTGTTTTAAGATAATATTTCATTTATAGCAAAATATCAGAGTTAATACATTAGGTCCCATAAGTTTTTGATGTCATAAACATCCAACATACATTTAAACAAAATCTCAAAAGATGACTTAAGTTTTATGAAAGACAAAAGTTGCATATAATTTAGATAAAACACAGAATCCATCTTCATTGATATCCGCCACGGCTCCCCTTCAGTCTTCATACCCTAGGACCTGAAATTTACATGCTAAAAGTCAACACAAAGGTTGAGTGAAATCATAGGTTTGTTGGTAAATTGGTGGACCACAAGATCGATGTAATAATGGACTCTAAAACACATTTAGTAGTCCAAAACGTTTATTATTGCACTAAGCTCATGAACCCGAAGCCTTAACTAGTTTGTGCCCCAAATGTATAGGATGCTTGCCAACAACCTAAAAGTATTCTCAATGTTAAATGCACCATGGTCAACTTGTGACCAGAAATTCCAGGTGGGGATTGTCAGTCCCGATAGATCTATCCACAACACTCGCGCTCACTACAATAGCAATTGACGGTTCATGATATAGTAGGGACTTAATTGGCAATAGTGGTAACTTAGGCAATAATATTCAGGCAGTAATCTGGATAGCATACAGTTTAAAACACTTTGAAAACACTTAGAAAAACACTTGTGTCCAATAGTAAAATAAGCAATGTAATTCACCCCTTAGAGTTTGTAAAACAATTAAGTAGTAAAAAGGGGGCTATGAACTCACCTTGAATACTGATAGTCCAAATAACACAGATAAAACGTCACGCAAAACGTTTAGATGCAACCTATTTAAATTAAGGTCGTATAAGTACCGAGTACTTTAATTAATAACATTGAATATAATCTTATAGTTGTTACATCGTACTATCGTTCGGGCTATCATAATTAAAGAGGTCATGACATGACGTACGAGGAGTTTAGGACACTTTAAATCGTAAATCCAACAACTCATCGATACGCCATCCGAAGAGGCCTCATTATGAAACTCCCTAGTAATATAGCACTTTGATAACCACTCAATATTCTATATAGCATAATCACCGACTAATCGTTTTAGTAAAATAATATTTATAAAGTGAAAACGTTTATAAATATACTTTTCGTAAAAATGACCTAATTTGGTCGTTTTAAGCCCGTTGCTCGCGTTTCTTACGTCCACGTCTTCGTAGTAAGACGAGCGATCAAAATATTACATTTTTAAGTTTTTAAGATTCTGCGATGAATAGTAAAATTACTGTTTACTGCCGTTTTAGGGTTTTAATTAGCGTAAACTTGTAATCGTAATAACTTATTCGTTTTAATCCCGATTTTAGTGATTCCTTCGAGTACGTTTTTGTTATTAAAAGAGGTATTATATTTTATAAAGTTGGGTCCGCTGATGAATAGTACTTTACTGTTCATAGTTTATAAAATTACTTTTATAAACTTTAATTATCGAAAATGTCGTAATTTACTCGTTATAGTTCAGTTTTGAATGATTCTTGCGTGTATGATCTCGTAATCAAAAGTTATATCATATTTTAGGTGTTTTAAACTCAAAGTTGCTGTAATGAATAAAAGTTGCTGTAATGAATAGTAACTTTTTATAAAAATAGTTTTATAAAAGTATTTATAGTCGTAAACTTGTTTTTAACGTATCTTTTTCGTTATAGATCGGTTTTTCAAGTTTCTTATCATTATGGAATCGTCATGAGGCGTATTATAACTCTAAAACATCATAACCTACTGTCCAAAATTCGTGTTTGGACAGCCCCTAAGTCTTTATGTGTTTAACTTTATGAAAACCTTGTTTTTAGGTATTATTAACTTAGTAGTTTACTATAAAAACTCTTAAAAACACATTTGACACTTGTGGTACTTATAATAAGGTTCAATATCATCCCTAGTCCTTATAATTTCATTGTAACAAGTTTAACCCTTTTACTTTCATTATTTTCATATGTGAAGTTTAAGAAACATTATGAAACCCTAATTTAACATAAACATGTTTATACTTAATCCATAAGTTAACATACTTTTATCTTTACTTTTCCATGATATATAGGACCATATACAGATAATAAGTGTATAAATTGAAAAACTCAAATAAAAACTCATATTACATATTCAAAAGTGCAATTAGTGGTGATTATGGCTATATTTAACAGTAATACATAAAATCCATAAGAAATAAAAGTAGAAGATTAAGAAAACCTTATAATAGATGTAAGTAAATTGAAAAATAAGTTCTAAACCCGTGTTTAGATTCAAAAACAAAGCTTCCAAGCTTATAACCCAAGATTAGGTTTTCAAAACCCTAATCTTTCCTTTTTCTTCTTATTACTTGAAAATGATGAACCAATGCTTCCCAAACACCTATAATACTTAAGTATGTGGTGTATAGGGTTGTATATACTTAGAAAATCAAAGTATGAATTTTGTTTTAAGGGGTTTTTGTGCCGTGGGATTTGGAGAAGAAAAGAGAGAAAGAAAATGTATTTTTGTTAAGTGTAAGAGTTGTAAACATTTCTCATGCATGCATGGCTATTTATAGTCTAAATATCTACTTAACCAAACCCTAGTTACTTCTAACCCCTAGTTAAAGATTAGCATGACAAGTTTGAAAAAAAAAAATTAAGAGTCACTTTATATGAAAAAATCTAGATATTAAACTAGATTTAAATATAAAGTGATGAACACTTGGTTCAATCCTTTAATTTTCGGCATAATGTATATATATGTGATGTTATATTTAATATTTTGAGTATTGGGTATAAACGTGGGTATTTGTTTAGGCGTAGTTAGGTTTTAGAACTTCCGGGTATGCCTAAACGTATTTTATTATGAAACGTAAGCATTTTACGTAGCCAATAAAAATAAGATAAACAAAGTTATTAATTATCCTCATAATAATCATATAATACTTGCTTGATGTAAACATTTAATTGTTTAATGCCCGTTTACATTGTATGAGTCATTTTCAGTCCACGCGATTTTAGCTAAACATTAACAATTATAAAGTGAACGCGTACGGGAAAAAAATAAATAAATAGTGAAATTAAATAGTATTGTAAATGACCTGAGAATACGGAATGTAAACAGTCCTTCCCCCGTTAAAATACCTTGTCCTCAAGGCTCAAGTTGCGACACTTGACGAAGGTACGGGTTCAGAGAAAAGATGCGATATTTTATCCGAATTGGACTCTCGGTTCCCAGGTATACTCAGCTCCTTGCTCGAGAAGTTCAACGAAACTTAGACAAGGATCCTTCTTCGCTTTAGCTTCTTTCATAATCTCGTTTCCACCAACGAGTCTCAGAGCGTTCTTCACAACAAAACGAAGATTTTCACAATCTCGATCTCATCCCAAAGGCACTTGAACATCTCTCCGCAAACATTTCTTGAGGTTTGACACATTGAAAACGAGTCAATGAACACAACTTAGCACCTGGGTTAACTTCAGCTGATAAGCCACCAGGTCCAACACGCTCGAAATGATTTACAAATGTCCGACATATCGTGGTGCTTAGCTTTTCCTTTCTTACCAAATCGTACCACTCCCCTACCATGGAGATACTCTTCAGGTAACACTCGGTCCCGGATCTCCACTTCGAATTCAAGAGGCTTACGTTCTCCTTATCACCTAGCTTTTCCTGTCGACTTCTTGCCATTTTTCAATCTTTCCTTGAATTTGAAAAATCTTTTCAGTCCGTTTCCTTGCACAATTTCTGGTCCAATAAGCTGACTTTCTCCAACTTCAGTCCATATTACGGGGATCTCTAACATTTCCTCCGCCCGTACAGAGCCTCACATGGTGCACACTTAATGCTTGTGGTTAACTGTTATTATTAAGAAAAACTCAATCAATGGAAGATGAGTATCCCAACATGCGACCAAAAATCCATAACACAGGCTCGAAGCATATCCTATCCTCCAGCGTCTAATAGGTAACGTACAACCAGTCTGACCGTTACGTTCTGAGGGTGGTTAAGCTTACTCATGTCTAGTCTTGTACCCAATCTTCCTGAAGAGCTTGAGCCATAAGTGTAACACTGAACCGACCATACACGGTCTGAAATATTGACACCGAAGACACCGGCACACACAACACCATGTCATCGCTACAATCTCGTTGACATATATCTTGCAGCTTCTCGGTTTTGTAAGTCCTCACGAATAGGTAGGAAATGACCACTTGGTCATCTAATCCACAATGACCCAAATCGTATCATACCCACTGCTGCTTTTAGGAAACTTTGTGATAAAGTCCATTGTTAACTTTTCCCATTTCCACTCAGAAATTTCTGGTTGCTGAAGCAATCCTAAGGGTTTCTGGTGTTCGGCTTTAATCTTAAAGCATGTAAGACATCTGCTAACGTACTCAGTAACGTCTCTCTTCATACCAGGCCACCAATACAAGTCTCTCAGATCATAGTACATCTTATCTGCACCCGGATGTACTGAATATCTAGATGTATGAGCTTCATCCATGATTAATATCCTTACATCTCCAATTGATGGTAATCCAGATACATCAAAGAAGTAAATTTCAACCATCACCCCCTCCCCCCCACCAGCTCATTGCTCAAAGTGTCTTTCAATCCTCTAGCCATTCAATGGGGCTTTTGGATCCTTGGAACTTCCGCTCCTGTGCTTCCAAAATCTTAGTCCTAAGTCCAGAATGAATAGTAAATACTCATAGCACGTACTGCACTCGTCTGGCCTTGAGTTTTTCTTTTCTCTCACAGGCATCTGCCACCCACATTTAGCCTTGCCTGGGTGGTATTTGATCTCGCATGATCATATCACTAAGAAGCACGATCCACGCCTTTGGGCGCATATTCAACGCTTTTCTGATCGAAATGACATGGAGACTCTTGTGGTCAGTGGGGTAGGATGACGACTTCAGTACATAAAGATAATGTCTCAAAATTTTAAGGGCAAACACCACCGCACCCAATTCTAGGTCGTGGGTGGTATAATTATTCTCATGTATCTTCAACTGTCTTGACGCATATGCTATCACTTTGCCCCGCTACATCAGCACGCACCCAAAACCTTGTTTTGATGCATCACAATAGACCACAAAGTCCACATCGGGTCCATCGGGGAGTGCTAGACACAGGGAGCATTGCATAATTTCCCCTTTAGAATTGGAAAGGCATCCTCTTGCTTATCGCCCCACACAAGCCTTATTACTTTTGAGTCAACAGGTAGGGGCTTTTGCTGATCTTGGAGAAATTTTCGATAAACCTATCGGTAGTAACCTGCCATTCCTAGAAAATGAACGGATTTATATTGTGACATCAGGGTCTGTTCCAGTTCTTTGACTGACTCAACCTGTTTGCTAGGATCCACGTAAGATACCGTCTCGGTGACCACAGTCCTAGAACTGAACTTTTTTCAACCAAAATTCGCACTTTGAAAATTTGGCGTACAAACATCTCCGTCTGCAGTAATCTAGAATTGTTTTCAGTGGACTTCGTGCTCTTCTTCTGACTATGGAGTAGATAAAATGTCGTCATGATCTACAATTACGCATTTGTCCAAATACGTCTTTTGCAGACGCGTTCCTTAAGTCCATAAATATATGCTTGGCGCGTTTTGGTCCATACCCAAATGGCATGACTGTGAACTCAAAGTGCCCATATCGGTTCCTAAACAGCGTTTCGGTATATCTTCTCACGGACTCATCAACTGATGATATCCCGAACGAAGATCTATCTTGGAGAAGCAACACGCACCTTGTAATTGAGCAACAAGTCATCAATTCTGGAAGAGGGTAAACAGGTTCTTATAGTCAACTTGTTTAGTTCCCTGTATCAATACACATCTCATCGAACCGTCCTTCTTCTTGACAAAGAGCACAGGGCTCACAGTGAGTGACTTGGGTCGTATAAAACCCTTCTCTTGATGTTCTTTGAGCTGGTCCGAGAAAAAATATCTAACATTTCTGAAGGGGCTAACCGTTATGGAGATCTAAAAAACTGTGATCAGCCGCCTGTGGATTAGATCGATGCGAAATCTAAACCCGTCTCGCACATGAGTAAACCCAACAATCCATCTGGAATACTTCGGAGGAAATCTCGACAATGCGATGTCATCAAGCTTTTTCTCATCAGCCTTGATACAATTGCAAGTGATCAATATCCTTATTCCGCCTCATCGCCTTAACTTCAAGAATTCTCCGCCATTCGAAGAGGAATACCGGGGACAATCTTCTCATAACAATCGATGCGAAGCTCGGTAGAATGCCAACCAATCCATTCAATGATACCATCAAAACTCCTAGTTGATTTGGCAACAATGTCTGTTTTGAAGATCGTGATTTATAAGACTAAGGTGCAACTACATAAAATGGGATTGGTGCTAACAATCTTTTTACTTTCCCGTCTGACTAATTCGATTTCATTAATTAGTGTTTCAATAGCGGTTGGGGCAATATCAATAAGAGTTGCGTAAACCAGAAATAACAAAACTCTTCTCAGCACCAGAATCAAAGAGAATACAAGCGTAGTGATTATTAAGAAGAAACGTACCCGTGACCACATTCGGATTCTGCTGCGGATTTTCAACCACCACATAAGCTCTCGCACGAGCTCCATCATTCTGCTGGTTCCTTGCTTGACACTTGTCCCTTGAGGGTCTTTTCTCACCACACGCCCGAAGCATGTCATATTTGCAGGAATTATTACCTGCACCCTGAACCCCGAATCTACAACCTTCTCTAGGTGACCCATTTTGACATTTCTGTCACCTTGAGGAACACTGTCCATGAATGATGTAAGTTGCATCGATTGCACTTTGTAAATTTCCAGCATAAATCCTTCCTCCAGCTGGGGCGCAAGCATATGCTCCTGACCAGGTTTTCCTGTTCTCCTATTTTGTTGCTGGGATATTGTTGTTCGTTCGGTTCTGGTTGTTGTTGGGATATTGTTTGTAGTTATGGGGTGTTCCTTTGGTTGACTCCATTTCCTTATTACTTTCCTAATTCTAGCAGCCTTTATTACCCTGAACTGATTTGCTCGATCCAGTGCACGGCCATGTTATTGCCTCAGCAAGTGCAGGCTTAGAAGAAATCATTATTACCTTTGATTCTCTTCAGGAAACTCACGAATGTAACTTTCCCAATCTTCTTGCTTTCATGGGCATCAATTCAGACACTTCAGAACTAGTTCATGGAAGCGATTGATGTAAGAGCCTCGATATCATCTCCTTTCAGAGTCAGAGTCCCAAGCCTCTTGCCTACCTTTTCAAATTCGGTTACTGCTGTATTCATCGTCATCATAGCTTTCACGTTGCTCCAGGGGATCTGATTAGCATTAGCGAGTCCCAAAGTTTGAACATTTCGTTCCAAACAGGTTTAGGGCACCGACCCATCGGAGACAGTGCACAAAGCAAACTACACGTGTCATCTTCAGCACACTTTGCAAATCTCAAACACCTTGCTCTATCTTTCAACCAACTTTCAGTCCGACTACGCCTTCAGCCCTTGAAAAAGAGTGAGGCTTGCAGTTCATAATTGTCCTTATACGAACATCCATCATCTCAGGGCACACAGTTCCCCCATATTGGTTTGAACCAGATCCACCAGTATTGTTGAGTCAGCTCTAGCCTTTTCATATTTTTTCAATGGCTTTGGCCCACACTCCTTTCCACGTATCTTCCTAACGGGAATTTCTTCTTAAATCTCCTGGGCAGGCATGACTTCTGGAAACCATGCGTGTACAATTTCTTAAGATTTGTAAGGTATGCTGAGTTTTATAGGATATGATAATGAGGGAGAAAAGAAATAGGAAGATGATGTAAATAATCCTGAATTACTCAGGTATATAAATAGAGACTGATAGAGATAGATATTGATATGTCAAAAGATAGACGTAGAGATCGAATTTAAAACCAAGTATTATATAAATATAAGGTTATATATAATAGCAATTAAGATAATCAGAAAAACAAGTAAGGATCAGGGAATACCCGTGTGGATATCGGATAGCGATGAAGGATTCTGTAAATTTGAAAATGAAAGAAAAGAAAATCTTTAAGACATTGTATGTTTATAGAACTAGGTTATTGAAAAGACCCAGTTCCCTATAACCTTGGCTCTGGTACCATCTGTAACATCCCCAAAATCAGGTAGCAGCGGAATAGTAACATTGGGGTGCTACTTCAAGTACAACAAACAAGATATAGGAAATGACCAAAAATGGACATTTTAAGATAATATTTCATTTATAGCAAAATATCAGAGTTAATACATTAGGTCCCATAAGTTTTTGATGTCATAAACATCCAACATACATTTAAACAAAATCTCAAAAGATGACTTAAGTTTTATGAAAGACAAAAGTTGCATATAATTTAGATAAAACACAGAATCCATCTTCATTGATATCCGCCACGGCTCCCCTTCAGTCTTCATACCCCTAGGACCTGAAATTTACATGCCTAAAAGTCAACAAAGGTTGAGTGAAATCATAGTTGTTGGTAAATTGTGGACCACAAGATCGATTAAAAAAGGACTCTAAAACACATTTAAGACCAAAACGTTTTATTATTGCAACCTAAGCTCATGAACCCGAACCTTAACTAGCTTTGTGTCCCCCCCCCAATTGTAAAGGATGCTTGCCAACAACCTAAAAGTATACTCAATGTTGAAAATGCACCATGTCAACTTGTGACCAGAAATTCCAGGTGGGGATTGGTCAGTCCCCCGATAGATCTAATCCACAACACCTCGCGCTCACTTAACAATAGCAATTGACGGTTCATGATATAGTAGGGGACTAGTAATTGGCAATAGGGTAACTTAAGCAACAATATTAGCAGTATCCTGGATAGCAACAGTTTAAAACACTTTGAAAACACCTAGAAAAAACACTTGTGTCAATAAGAAAAAATAAGCTAAGTAATTCACCCCGTAGATTTGTAAAACAATTAAGTAGTAAAAAGGGGCCTATGAACTCACCTTGAGGTACATGATAGTCAATAATCACAGATAAAAAAGTCACCAAAACGTTTGATGCAACCTATTTAAATTAAGGTCTATAAGTACCAAGAAACGAGTACTTCAATTATAACATTCGAATATAATAAATTATATAGTTACGTTGTGCTATCGGTTCCGGCTATCATAATAAAGAGATCATGACATGACGTTCGAGGAGTTAGATACTTAAATCTTAAATCCAACAACATCGTCGATACCCATCCGATAGAGGCCCTCATTATGAAACTCCCTAGTAATATAGCACTTTGATAACCAACTCAATAATTCATAAGCATAATCACCGACTAATCGATTAGTAAAATAATATTTTATAAAGTGAAAATGTTTATAAATATACATTTCTAAAAATGACCTAATTTGGTCGTTTTAAAAGCCCGTTTGCTCGCGTTTCATACGTCCAACGTCTTCGTAGTAAAAACGAGCGATCAAAATATTAACATTTTTTCAAGGTTTATTAAGATTCTGGCGATGAATAGTAAAATTACTGTCACTACAGCTCGTTGTCGTTTTAGGCTTAATTTGCCGGTAAACTTGTAATCGTAATAACTTATTCGTTTTAATCCCGATTTCAGTGATTCCTTCGAGTACGTTTTTGTTATTAAAAAGAAGGTATTATATTTTATAAAGATAAATATCACTGATGATTGTATTTTTACTGTTCATAGTTTTATAAATTTACTTTATAAACTTTAATTAACTGAAATGTCGTTAATTTAACTCGTTATAGTTCCGTTTTGAACGATTCTTGCGTGTACGATCTCGTAATCAAAAGTTATATTATATTTTAGATGTTTTAAAATAAAAGTTGCTGTAATGAATAGTAACTTTTTATAAAAATAGTTTTATAAAAGTATTTATAGTCGTAAACTTGTTTTTAACGTATCTTTTTCGTTATAGATCGGTTTTTCAAGTTTCTTATCATTATGGAATCGTCATGAGGCGTATTATAACTCTAAAACATCATAACCTACTGTCCAAAATTCGTGTTTGGACAGCCCCTAAGTCTTTATGTGTTTAACTTTATGAAAACCTTGTTTTTAGGTATTATTAACTTAGTAGTTTACTATAAAAACTCTTAAAAACACATTTGACACTTGTGGTACTTATAATAAGGTTCAATATCATCCCTAGTCCTTATAATTTCATTGTAACAAGTTTAACCCTTTTACTTTCATTATTTTCATATGTGAAGTTTAAGAAACATTATGAAACCCTAATTTAACATAAACATGTTTATACTTAATCCATAAGTTAACATACTTTTATCTTTACTTTTCCATGATATATAGGACCATATGACATGAGAATAAGTGTATAAATTGATAAACTCAAATAAAAACTCATTTTACATATTCAAAAGTCATTAGTGGTGATTATGGCTATATTTAACATGTAATACATAAAATCATAAGAAATAAAAGTATAAAGGATTTAAGAAAACCTTAGTAATGATGTAAGAGATGTGAAATAAGTTCTAAACCCGTGTTTAGATTCAAAAACAAAGCTTCCAAGCTTATAACCCAAGATTAGGTTTTCAAAACCCTAATCTTTCCTTTTTCTTCTTATTACTTGAAAATGATGAACCAATGCTTCCCAACACCTTAGAATACCTTAAGTATGTTGTGTATAGGGTTGTATATACTTAGAAAATCAAAGTATGAATTTTGTTTTAAGGGGTTTTTGTGCCGTGGGATTTGGAGAAGAAAAGAGAGAAAGAAAATGTATTTTTGTTAAGTGTAAGAGTTGTAAACATTTCTCATGCATGCATGGCTATTTATAGTCTAAATATCTACTTAACCAAACCCTAGTTACTTTCTAACCCTAGTTAAGTTAGCATGACAAGTTTGAAAAAAAAATGTAAGAGTTACTTTATGATAATATCTAGATATTATCTAGATATTATATAAAGTGATGAACACTTGGTTCAATCCTTTAATTTTCGGCATAATGTATATATATGTGATGTTATATTTAATATTTTGAGTATTGGGTATAAACGTGGGTATTTGTTTAGGCGTAGTTAGGTTTTAGAACTTCCGGGTATGCCTAAACGTATTTTATTATGAAACGTAAGCATTTTACGTAGCCAATAAAAATAAGATAAACAAAGTTATTAATTATCCTCATAATAATCATATAATACTTGCTTGATGTAAACATTTAATTGTTTAATGCCCGTTTACATTGTATGATCATTTTCAGTCTACGCGATTTAGCTTAACGATTAAAATTAAAAGTGAACGCGTACGGGAAAAAAATAAATAAATAGTGAAATTAAATAGTATTGTAAATGACCTGAGAATACGGAATGTTACACACCATCACTTCTCACCCTCACAAGAACAGGCTCCAAGTCACATGCCTATGGATGATTTGCTTCAAGCAGTTCCTAAGTTGATTTCAAGAATTGATAGCCTGGAGATGGATCTCAAACAAACCAAGCTAACCATGGGAAATGCAATAGTGAAGCTAGTCAAGAAGGTGAAGAAGTTGGAAGGGTTTATGAAAAGAGGAATTTGGTTTTAACAGTATTCAGGAGGAAGAAGAACCTGCGGCACAATGGAGGAAAATTCAGGAATGATCCTCTAGATTCATCAGTATCAAGGACTGGTTTACTCTCCTACAACAAAGTAAGACACTACAGGGGAGGAACAAGTGGAAGAAATAAGTCCAAACACTCTTGAAAGCAGCCAAAACCTCTCTCAAAAGGTGCCTCTTTAAAACCAATGTCCATTGACAAGGAAGGAAATACAGAGAAGAAAAGCGACTAAAGGTAAGAAAAGTATCCTCAAGCTTGGAACTTTCAGAAGAGGTTTATGATTTGCTGAACAGGTCAAAACTGCGAGTTAATACTGGCAGTATTAAACTTAGTACTGGTGATGAACAACTTAGTACTGGTGATGAACAAGTTAGTGCTGTTGATGCTGAGAAGCCTACTTCTGATCAAGATAAAGGACAAAGAGAAGGAAAAGCTCCCATGATCAGTGAAGAAACTCCAAAGAAGACAAAAGAACAAATTCTTCAAGAAGAAGCTAGCCTTGCTGAAGCAATTAGGTTGGATACTGAGCAAAGAGAAGAGGTGGCTAGACAGGTACATTTGGATTCTCTTCTAGCACAAAGGATTGCAGAGGAAGAAGAATTGAATGAGCAACAGAAGAAGAGAAAAGCTCAAGTTCAGTTTGAAGCTCAGCACTATACAAATTAAGACTGGGATCTAATTAGAGCAAAACTTGAAGCTAATGCTGAGTTGTCAAAGAGTATGCTAGGAAGTGAAGCACAAGGAGAGGACTTTGCAAATAAAATGGTTGATCTTGTCAATCAAAGGAAGAAATATTTTGCAGAACAAAGAGCTAAAGCTAAAAGAAACAAGCCTATGACCCAAACATAGCTGAAGACCTATATGATGAACTATTTGAAGAATCAAGGGACATGGAAGTTAGCTCAGCTGAAGAAATTAAGGTTTGAAGAAGTCAAGGAAGAGTTTGACAAGCTTGTGAAACAGGTTGAGTCCTTTGCTCCAATAAGTTTTGAAGCTACAAAAGCAAGTTTGAAAAGGTTTGGTGAGGAGCTTCAAACAAAGACTTCAAAAAGATTAAAAGATGATAAAGATGATGAAGTAAAGGATGATGAATCAACAAAGAAGTCTGGAAAGAGGAGAAAGCAGATGGCAAGGAAAGGAATGATTGCATACAAGTGTTGATAAGGATGACTCTGAAGGTTCAGATGAAGATAGTGAACAAGATGATTTTGTCACAGGTACTAAAATTCCAATTAATCATGTTCCTGTAGCTATGAAAACACCTAGTATAGCCACCTATAAGATCATCAAGCAAGGAGAAAAAGGAGTGTACCAAATAGTTAGGGAAGATGGAACTGACATAGTGTACATTAATTTTGGTGCTATGTTGAAGGTTATATCTAGAGATGATCTTACTGAGTTATATAGGATAGTGATGAATAGATATGGGATGGATGGACCAGAGGATAAGCTAGAGAAGGTATTTTGGAAGTATTTAAAGAATATGTTTGAAGAACCTCTTAGCACAGATCCTATATGGATGCTGGAATTAGGACAGCATAGGTTCATAACGTTGGAAGATATTATGAGTCTGTAGAGTACTTTGTTTGAACTCTATATCCAATGGATATATATATGCTGATTGAATGAACTATCATTTTCTGCGAGATGTGCAAAAGCCAAGCTAGATAAGAAACTACAAGGAGGAAAACCAGATGAAAAATTGCTACAAAATGTTAAAAATGATGGAAAAGCAAGCTGGTATTTTGGATGTAGTGAATGTCTGGAAAAGTTAGAAGTCTGGATAGAGATTGAGAAGGAGAACACTTAGTGGAGGAGGTGCTATGCACTAAACCAACAAATGGTTTATAGTCCCATGTCTAACTCAACTAAGAGCTGGACTAGTCCAGGAGAGCAAACGGCTCTTGGTAAAGATTTTCTCAATCGTTCTATGGTTGACAACTTGCCAAAATAAGTTGTATGGTTTTAACTCACCATATCTGTTTAAGTGAAGAGGTGGCTAGCCCACAAGTTTATGGGCTTGTGGACAGTCTAAAGGCTGTGGAAAAAATCCATAACTTAGTTTCCATAAGGAATTATGGCTTATGGTAAAGACAAATTGCAAATCCATATTTGGATGGTTGACAACTTTACACAAAAAGTGGGATGGTATATCAACTCACCAAGTTTCATGTATAAGAGTTGACATGGTTATCAATCCACCATGAAATTTTACCGTTTCTAGGTGCAAAGGATGACTAGCCCTGAGCAAACGGCTATATAGGTTTAAAGGCATATCAAATTGTTTATGGCTGTTGTAATGGTCTGCCAAAAACATATATATATGGGTATTCAACTCACCACAATGTTTATGTATGAGAGTTGAAAATGGTTTTTAGTCGACCATGGGACATACCACCTTTCTGGTGGCCAAGGACTGACTACGCCAGAGTAAATGGATAAACTGGTAAAGAGAACATCAAATCCATTTAAAATTTTCAATGATTTCACCTTCACAGAGTTTACACACAATGGATGTGATGAGAAAGACGGAAACTTTTTTGATTTGATGTACAAAAATTATCAATGTTGTTGATATGATTGATTGCTGAACAGCTTTGATGAATAGTTGCTGCAAAGAGATAAATGGAGAAAGACTTATGTGTTGCAGATCAAGAAAACTTGAAAAGAATTTCTATTTACAACATACTCGAGAAGCTTATAAGTGTTTAAAGGAAAGATCAAGAATGTTTTGAAGGAACTTGAAGTTCACAATGTGAAGATTCAGTTAGGTGAGGATTGTTGGGGGATAAAATAGAATTTGGTAACAGACTTAATACTGGTAGTATTAGCTCCATCTCTACAACCCCCTCCAGTATATTAAGTTTAGTATAGTTTAAGTCTGGTAGTAATAGTTAGTTCTGGTAGTATGAGTTAATACTGGTAGTACTAAGTTAAGTCTGGCGTACTAAGTTAATACTGGTAGAGTAACAGTTTACGAGTTAGTACTGGTCATAGTTAGTTCTGTTTTTAGTTAAGTAGTTTATGTAACAGAATTAGTACATAGTTATCGTAGAGATAATCTAGGGAGATATTCTTAGGAAGGATATGTATTATCCTTTGACTGTTTTGTAAAGGCTATTAGGGTTTCCTTGGTGTATAAAAGGAACCTAAGCGCACAATGTTTACGTGTACGAGTTTTGAGAAATATCAATAAGAAGCATAGAGCTTAATATATAAAATTTATAAATATCGTTTCGTCTTAATTCTTGTGTTAAGATTCCGCATTAACACTTGATATTCATAGTCAGTGTCTCTCATATAGTTGATTTGGATTTATCCAAGTTATCTATCGTCTTATAAAGGCTAGTCAGATCCTAAATCAAGGACCTACATGGATTCTTGTGCTTCAGCCAACATTTCCTTTTCCTTAAACCATGCAACGTTCGTTGGCCTCTTAGGCTGAGTGCATTGCCTAGACATATGTCATTTACCTTGAAAATTATAGCATTTAAACAGACCCTTGCCTTCCCTCGTATGTTTCCCTTGAAATGTGCATTACCTTTATCAGCCCCAGTACGGATAACTTTGTCACTTGCCTCCCTTAAACTTGTTGGCATAGTAACCTGCCGTCTTGGTATTATTGGCCTGTTTCACGGATTTAGATGGGAAGTTCTAAGTTGATCGTTGGTTGAGGGAATCTGGAAGTCAGCTACAGCTGTTAGGAAGCCATTGCTTATTGAGATAGGTTGTTGTTATCATCTCTTGGTGAGACTACAGAGAACATTAAGACCTGTCCATGATGATGGAACTTTAGTCATTGGTTGAGTTGAATCTTGAGGTAAATGATAAACATTTTAAGGAGTAGATGAGGTTTGATGATTCATTTGAGACTGACATGGATGTGATGGTGGAACGGATGAATGACCGATTTGTGGTTGTGATAGATGAGGTGTTGCATACATTGGTGAAAATGATTAAGGTAAGTGAACTTGTAGAATCATTGAGTTTGTCTGTTGAGGAAACTGTGTAGGATTGTATTGAGAATGATAGTTGTTAAGTTGAGAAGGTGGTTGATTGTAATTGGTAACAAATGCAAGAGGATCTTGGTATCTTTCACGCATAAAGCAAGTTTCATTTGCATGTATCTCATGTTGTTCAAGATATGAGTACAATTGACCATAGTTTGTTGTATGCAAATCTCTTGCCAACTTCACGTCTGTCACAAACTTGCTCTATTCTTGTGGAAGACTGTTCAAAAACTTTTTATTAATTTGAACTGATCTCGTTGACATATTGATACATTTCATGTTATTGATTAGTTGAGCAATCTCCAGAATTACTGATACAGTGTTTCACCCTTCACAAATGAAAACTTATCAAACTCGTCATACAATTTACATTCCTTTTCTTGTATGATATAATTTTGGGCTTTCATCCAATGCATAACTATGTCCCATAAAATCTCTTTTGAAAACTTATGTTGATTGACAATAGCTATAACACATCCGATGGATGACCTTTGAAGATAACGATATTAACAGCTTTGAGTATCGCAATCAACTTTGGAGCTTTTCTGAATGAAAGTCTTTCCTACTTCTTTGTCCTAGTGGTACCATTTCTTTCAATAATGTTGACCATATAAGTGGACATTTAGAACTGAGTTAAGAAATACACCGTATAAAAAATCATCCATGTACTAATATACCAAAAATAGAATCTTATAAATTAAACATTAATAATTATAAATCATTATCCCGTTCTCCATTTTTCTCTATGTATAGTTACATCCGACTCTTCCATGGAATAATTCATAGTTTTTTCCAACATGGGAAGACGGTTGTTCGCACCGACAATGATTCATGATTTTCTTGGTTTTTTAAAGTTTGTCATTTTAACTGACTTGATTAAATGAGAAAAAGATAACATTTTGATGTTAGTGATTAGAGAGTGTTGTGTTAATGTAAGGTCTTGTTTAAGTGTTGAATTAATGGAATTACATGGGATTTTACAATTCTTGATAAAATCGGGAAAAGAAGTGAATCTTTCACGGGATTTTACAAATTAAAGAAAAAATGTATAAATCACCTAATGTATAATTCACCCAAGCAAATTGTATAATTCACCCAAGCAAAGTGTATAATTCTCCCAAGAAAAGTGTATAATTCTCCCAAGCAAAGTGTATAATTCTCCTAAAGAAAAATGTATAATTCGCCCAAAGGAAACTGTATAATTCGCCAAAAGAAAAATATATAATTCGCCCAAAGGAAACTGTATAATTCGCCTAAGTCAAACATGTATAATTCGCCTAAGCAAACGAGTATAATTTGCCTAAGCAAAATTGTTTAATTCTCCTAAGCAAAATTATATAATTCGCCTGACTAATTCGCCTGCCTAATTCGCTTATATAATTAGCCTCGACAAATTCGAAATTCAAAATTTTCAAACCACTTAAAGACTCACTTTTTAACGTTTTTACTCGATTTTTCTTGTACTTCTTGCTATTCTAAGACTAGGAGAACCTTAAAAATACAAACTTTATGGGTTTTAACACAAAAAATTTAAAATCAAGATTCTTGGTACAAAAACCTATTTGAACCAAAAAGACTCTAAAAAGATGAAATTTTTTGAGTTTTTCAAAGATTTTCTTATACAACTAACCTATACTAAGATAAACAAAGAAGAAAAATTAAGAGCTTTATGGTTTTAGAACACACACAAAAGTAAACACTTCCTTGTTTGGTTCGAACCACACACGAACAAGAAGAAAACAACAAATAAATGCACACAAGACCTACTAAATCACCCCATGGCTCTTGATACCAATTGTAGAATATATATTTTTATATTATTCTAACTCACAATTTCAAATGCAAAGAAACTAGTGATGAGAAAAAGTGTCAAGGCCATGAACATTTTAGAGAGAGAAAGAAAAGAGAGAATATTAGCTTAGTGAAATGAAAAAGTAAACAACCAACACCCTCTCCAAGTAATGAAAAGGGTACATATACCATCTATGTGGCTGGCCATGGGCCTTGTATGGGCTTTCCATGGCGACATTGGGCCTTTCCCTTTATCCTATGGAGGTTCCAAAAACTATACTACGAGCTATCTTACGATATTATGGTAGTGACCGATACTTTTCGTATTCCTAACAAGAAATTAGTGTTTTCAAGGCTAGTGTTTGTTTTGGAAGCAAGGGTTTATACACATTAAGTTAGAGTTTTATAGGATTAGTGTGTTTTTCATATTCATCTTTCACTCAAGGTTATCATAAAAACCCTACACTTTTATTTCAATTATTTTTATGCATACATATGTATTATCTTGTGAAATCACCACCTAGGTTTTATTTTAACAAGTTATATCAAGAATCATGTTTTATATATTTTCAAGCATATATGTTCATTTAGTAAAATGATGTTACAAATATTATAGATCCACGAAAAACACTTAACTTTACATATTACAAGTATTGCATAAATAATAATAGTTGAAGTTTATTTCTTGTTATAATTAGTTTACATGAAATCATGGTTTATTTCTTTTATGTTCTTGATATTTATCCATGAAATGAAAGACTAATTGGAGGACTATAATGTAGAGGACTTTAATTATACACAAGATGGTGTATTGGACAAATTAGAAGACTCGTAATATTTATATCATGTTAGAATTTATAAAATCAAACTATATATGTATATATATATATGTATATATATATATATATATGTATATATATATATGTATATATATATATATATATATATAATATACAAACAGTTTGTATAAACTGTTTTGACATACATTTTTAAACAGTTTATAAACAATTTATTCAAATAGTATATTTTATGAGGATTCCGAATATATAAGGAACTTAAAAACGGAGCTATAAAGAAGGAGATATGAATTTTGCAAGATTTCGATAATTAAATGTATAAAAATATTTTTATAAAAAAAACAGATTGAATAAACTGTTTCCGCACAGATTTTTAGACAGTTTCTAAACAATTTATTTTGATAGATTATCTCGACACGATTTTGTACATATAAAGAACTCGAAAAGCGGAGCTATAATGAAGGAGTTATGAGTTTTACAAGATTACGATAATTAAATATATAAAAAGTATTTTTATAAAATTGCGACTGTACAGAATTTTATAAATTCTGTAAATATTTTATTATGTTAGATCATCTCAATACGAAACAGTGGGTATAAAGAACGTGTAAAACGGAGTTAAAACATAAAAGATATGATTTTATAAAGATTTATGCACTATTTTACTCTTGTGCACTATTTTCTGACATGAATAGTGTTGGTTCGTTTCAATAAAAACTTTACAAAACAATGTATTATTACTTATATAATATTTATACATGTTTTCAACTTTATAAATATTATTTTACAAAATAATTAAACTATTTATATAATAACATTATATAAATAATAAAAATATTAAATCAAGTGTTATTAACAAATAATCAATTATTGAACAAAGATAATATTTTTACAGACACATATACTTAGGCATTAAATATCAAAGCGTAACTTATACATTGTTTCAACATTTACAAATTTAACAAAAACTATTAGGTGGTGATAACACACTATAATTTATATGTTGTATTTAATTCAAGTACATTATACTCATACAGCTTATAATTAATTAGGTTGGATTCAGAATTCACGTGATGATTTACTTATCTGATTTATATAATCAATTCATATCACTTGAGGTGAGTTCATAGCCTCATTTTATACAATTGCAATGATTTACAACTTCTGAGGTGAGAAACATGCATTGTTTTACATTTGGACGCAAGTACTTATTTATACAAATTAAGAGTTTGCCTAAGTAGCAATAACCCACTATGCCCATGAATCATGAACTGTCAATTACTAGAGGTAAGCGTGAGTGTTATAAATAGATCTATTTGGGATTGACATCCCCGTTCGGGTAAGTAGCGCTCACTAGCTTCGGTGTACCAAACTAAAGGACGTATACCATGTCGGAACAATTTGGATGTTGCCGGTTGAACAACTACACGGGCACATTATTGGCATTAATTTGCAGACATACATGTTGTAGCTTCAGTGTCATGAGCTTAGGGAATCGTAATTACATTTTGAGATATTGTATGTGTTACATGTCTTACACTTTGAATCTTGCGGTCCTACTTTATATATATACATAAACCTGTGAATTCACCAACTTTATGTTGACGTTTTAAAGCATGTTTTTCTCAGGTCAATAAGTGCACAACATGGATACATTCAGAAGCATCATTTTGAAGTCTAAATGCACTAAAGATTTATTGCATTACATTTTGGGACATTTTGTTATGTATCAAAATCTTTATGTTTTCACAACAATGAACTATTTAAGCTTGGAGCTTTTGTAACAAACATTTCAGTTAATTGAATGTATCTTTTTAAAACGACTCATTCAGAGGACGTTCTCATATCTTGTGATGTTTTATTATGAAGTAACACTCCCGGACCCTTATTCCGCTGTGACCCAATTTGAGGGTGTTACAGCAGCCATGGCTAGTGTTTCATGAAAATGCCTTGGTTTCATATCCAAGCCTTATTGTATATACAACCATTTTGTTGGTTCTTATGTCTCTTTTCAGTTTCACTCGCTATAAATCTCTCTCAGTTCATCCGCCCTTTCCCACTATAATGTCTAGGTGTTTTATGCGGGGTTGCCAGCTGTCTTTCACTCTTGATGGATTGAATTGTATGATGTGCGTTAATTATTGAGCAGCCTATGAGCGTCTAAAGCATCAAACGTGATGTCGTACGCACATATAGGCTGGTCAAGAATAAGAATATGAAGTTAGCTTGCAGTCATGTCGAGTATTGTATCAGACCTTAACCAGGAGATGATTAATAACAGTGCTTTAGACTCTTTTTTGAGCAAATTGATTGTTTGAAACCACCAACTATTGGTTCTTAAATAGGCAGGGAAGCATCAAGTTATGCTTGCAGCCATGGTGTGACTTTTGGCACCTCGGTGGATTCCATTAAAGTTGACATTGTTTGCATCTTGGTCGGCTGAATTATTAGATTTGCAGTCACGGCGAATGTATTCTGAATGAAATGGTTGTAAGTGGAAGAATATATGACTCATTGACACATACCTTGGCGGGGCGTCACTTAATTATGTTTGCGGCCATTACGGGTTAAATTTAATACTTTAATGATTTTGTGTTATTCATTATGGATGATGCTGATATTGTCTGAAAGCCATTTTTTACGCAATGGGGGTATATATGGTGCGCGGTTTGTTGTGGTTTTTAGGATTTACATGGAGGTGGAAAGAATATAGGTCATCGGTAAGTTATTTTACGTCTCGCCAAAAAAAATCAAGGCCAATGGTAAGCTTTATATTGGATGTCGGTTTCTTGATTATGTTTGCAACCACTACGGGTTAAATTTTGTTTGCTGAGGGTTTGCTCATCTTTTGGTTATTGTGGTGGTAAAAACCGACTTGGACGTGGCTATGTGTTGCAAAATACCTTAATGAGGTTGTTTTATACATTATTAGATACCGTTGGCGTAAGTCGATTGATTCAATTGCTTTGTGATGTGTACTGATTCTTGGGCATCCTATGAGCGTCTAAAGCATCAACTGTGATATTGTACACGGACATAGGCTGGTCAAGAATAAGAATATGTAAAAGTGATTTGCGTGCTGATTGCGACAGTAGTTGCACTTTGGCAACCTTGGCAATTACAATATTGTTTGCTGCTTTGAACACTTTTCTAAGCGCGTTGTTGGCGGGGCAGCATCAAATTATGCTTGCAGATGTGCTTTGGCACGGTAGCACGATCATGTGTTTGAAGCCATGTTGCATCTACATCACAGTTTATTTAAAATTGAAGCTTTTGAAATAATTATGAAAGCTCTTTATTAACTTTAGGTGAAAACTGCTAAATACAATGAGTAGTATTGCACTTAGGTGTTTTGATTGTTGTGCCTGCTGGTAATGAAGTGCATAAAATTGATCCTTTAAAATTAATGAAGTGAAATAATGATCTGGCATTGGGTGGTGTTCGACCCGTATCTTGGTTGGGTAACCTGAATGGTATTTAAACAAATGCAATCGGTGTTTGCAGCCATGGAGGTGTTTGATCCCCTTTTTTCGATTGTGTCCAAATTGGATGCATAAAATGTCTTCTGCTTTGGCATTCAGGATGGTATTAAAATCCTTTTCGTATGTTTGGATGCTATATTATGTTCGGCAACCATACCTTCATAAGGCTATGATAAATATGAGTGGTCTAAACAAAACGCATAAAAGTACGTAGCTTGGCTTAGCGACCTATTAGGTGTGCAGCCATGATAGACATACACGCGCTCTAATCTGAGCCAATACATTATCTTATACGAAATTCTTTTGGTCGTAGTTATTTGATAATGATGCAGTAGTGGCGGTAACAGCCATAAGTAGTTTTGCGTTTCGATACGTTTTATTTTTGTTTGACCAACAACGGATAGAGGACATCGTGCCACTAAATAGTATCAATATTTTTCTTTTGATTTATGTTCATACACCAGTTGAGCGCATCAGAGCACATAAACGCTTACGGATGTGACCGCCACTACTACCTTATGCTAAGCCTATGCTCCAAAAGACTTAGGTGACATTTTTTACCAGATCTTAAACGTGCCTAATCTTCTTCTTTCGGGTGTGCCTATTCTTCCCTTTCTTTATGATATACAGATTGAGGCAATGATGACAGATACTTGTAAATTTGAATCTTCCTTGAGGCTATTTGAAAAGAAAACTAACATCAAATTAGGTATTTCAATTGACCATCCTTGTGTCCATGTCAGTAGTCCATGAAAACGATTTCAAGATTAAAATTATATATCTTTGCGTGTTGGCTGCTGACTTGGACACATGAATGATTGTTTGAATGTGAAAGGGGTTTTGGCATTATCACGTGTGTTTAAATACATAAAATGGTTTCTGCCTTGGCATCCGTGACAGTGGCAAAATCCTTGTCATATATTTAGATGCTATATTATGCTTGCCAACGACCTCTTTATAAGGCTATGATGATTCTTGGCGTGTTTGATTAAAGTTGTGATAGTTTGCATCTTGTTGGGGTGTATTATTATATTTGCTGCCATGGCGAATGTATCTTATTTTGTTGATTGTCCACCTGTCTGAGCCAATTATGCAGGGTAGATGAAGTGGGAGGGCGATATAGCAATTGAAGTGGAAAGGATTTTTGAATGAATGGACATGACTCATTGACAGGTACTTCGGCGAGGCATCACTTTATTGTGTTTGCAGCGCGGGTTAAATTTTGTTTGCTAAGGCCGTGTTGATCTTTTGAGTATCGTGGTGGTTGAAACTCACTAGTATCTTGATGTAGCCATGTGTTGCAAAATATCTTAATGAGGTTGTTTTATTCATCATGAAATACTGTCGGGTCTGTGTTTGGATGCAAGTTGGATATAAGGGTTTATCACTGTCAGTCGTGTCGATGTTAAGAAGATGCCTTCTAATTAGGCACACATTAGAGTGATAAAACCCTTATTATGTAGTTGGCTCTTGCGTTGCATTTACTTATTGTTCGATAAAATCCTTATTTTGTCATTTCACTGACAAGGTGAAGATGAATTAAAGTGGCTTTAGTGGAAGAAATTAAAGTTCCGCTGTTGGTAGGCCATACTGTGATTGTATGTAGCAGCTGAATAGACTTCAAATTTCTCATAATCATTGCCTCTTATCTGAGCCTTTCACTTTTTTATGCATGTTGGTTGATTAACCTAACAAAAGGCCTTCGTCGTAGGCAGAATGAGTTTTCACAAAGAAGGATGCGAAACCAAAGAGAATGTCGTGACAAATTATTTGGTGCGCATTATTTTTTCGCCGCATCCTCTTCTATTTCCCATCTTTCTTTTGAGATACCCATCCTATTAATCCTCAATGTCTTTTATGAAAAATTTGATTATCTTTTTTTCTTGGGCCTTCCTTAGTTATAAATTGCAACCGCTTATATCTTATCTTTCCATTGTGTTTGCAGCCATTATGGGTTAAATTATGTTTCTCATAACTTTGCTGCTGTATGATGTGTGATAATTCTTAAGCAGCTTATTAGTGCCTAGAACACAACCGTGATACTCTACGCGCAGATAAGCTGTTCAAGAATCAAAACGTTCAGCGCTTGGCGAAAAGAACCAAAACCACCGTCTCGCTCTTTCATTTTTCGGACGCTTCTTGGTTATATATACATGACAAAAGGTATACTATAAAAAACAAATTGTATGTGCTGATTTTTTTGGTAGTTATAACTGAATGGGATATTATTTGCTTAAACAACCTGGCGGAATGTCTTTTTTCCCAAATTGTGCATAGGCGGAATCTGTAGAGATACCAAGGTCTTACATGATACCTTCTTCTGTTGCATATTTGTTTGGAATACGAAAAGTATCGGTCACTTCCAATATAGATAGTCATAGCTTGTAAATTAATCATATGTAACTTTTTAGGTAAGCTAACTGTGCCAATGGAATCATGGAGATCTCATGATAACGCCCCATGGACCGGTTTAGCTTGATTATTTTATACCCTCTCCACACATGGATAGGGTGTTGGTTGTTCATTTTTCTCACACACTTAATCTAATATTCTCTTCTTTATTTCTCTAAGTGTTCATCCAACCATGTCTTTCTCTCTCTAAAACCCTAAACGAATCCATCATCTATTTGTGTTAAGATATTCTATACATTTGGTTATCATGAGATGGGGTGTTTGTGAAGGTTTTGTGTGCGTTTTTTCTACCCTTTTACTCGTGTATTTTGGTTCGAACCTATCAAGAGATTTTCATCTTTTGTGGGTTTAAAAACCATAAAGCTTTTAACTTTCTTTTTTATTTATCTTAGTTTAGGCTAGAAGTACAAGAAAATCTTTAAAAAACCATCAAAAATTTCATCTTTTTGAGTCTTTTTGGTGTCAAAAACGTTAAAGTTTGTGTTTTTAAGGTTCTAATAGTCTTAGATAGGTAAGAAGTACAAGAAAAATCGGGTAAAAACGTCAAAAAGTGAGTCTTTTTAAGATTTTTAATTTTTGAGTTTCGAAGTGTATTGGGCGAATTATACGTAAGGGCGAATTATACGTATTTGGTCAGGCGAATTATACGTGTTTTTTGTTCAGGCGAATTATACGTTTTTAGTCAGGCGAATTATACGTGTTTTTTGTTCAGGCTAATTATACGTTTTTAGTCAGGCGAATTATACGTATTTGTTCAGGCGAATTATACGTGTTTTTGTTCAGGCGATTTATACGTGAATTTCTTCAGGCGATTTATACGTATTTTGCTAAGGGTGATTTATATGTGTTTTTCAACAGCCGATTTATACGTTAATTTGTTAAGGCGATTTAGTTGATTTCCAAGGGCGATTTATACGTATTCTTGTTAAGGCGATTTATACGTGTTATATTACACAGGCGATTTATACGTAGTTTCCAAAGGCGATTTATACATCTTCCTTTATGTGATTTATACGCTTTGCTTGGGTGATTTATACACTTTCATTAGGTGAATTATACGGTTGTTCTTTGATTTGTAAAATCCCGTGAAAACTTGATTTCCCTGTTTTATCAAGAATTGTAAAATCCCGTGTATTCCAAAGACTCAATTACATTAATCAAACCTCACTTTAACACAACAACCTCCAATCACTGTGCGATCATTTTTTATCTAATCACATTAAAATGGATTCAATTATTCCACTTGGACAAAGAATACTCTTGTTAAGTACATGATACTCTCCGGTGCTGATCATCGTCCCACCAATTGGACAAGGACCTGTATGTTTTGTGAAAAAAGTAGAATTGAATTTTTTACATGGCAAAAACATGAGGAGCACGGAAGAATGATACCTTGGATCCCAAGTTGACAATGTGTCCAACTATTTGGCCCTACTGTTGAAGAGAATAGGGTGACCAGAACAAAGAAATATGGTGAATTATCTACTACTGAGAAAATTCAAGCTGATTGTGATATGAAGGCAACCAATATCATTCTTCAAGGTCTACGAGCTGATATCTATTCACTTATAAATCATCACAGAGTTGTCAAGGATTTATGGGAGAGAGTTCAATTACTGATGAGGCAAAGGTTACCTCTTTGGACTAAGCAGGAAAGAGAGTTATGTAAACTGTAGGATGTGAATTGATAAGTTTAATCTCATCAAAAGGGAATTCACCTTCATAAGTATTCTTGAGATACAATCATCTAATTAATGACATGAACATTTACAACCTGGAAAAATAGGGACTCCTTTCAAGTTTTACCAAGTTCTAATCAACAGTCTTCACTGAATGGAGTAAGTTTGTGACTGATGTCAAGCTTGCAAAAAAGATTTGCAAACTACCAACTTTGATCAGCTTCATGCATATCTTAAACAACACAAACTCCATGCAAATGAAGTCCGTCTTCTGCGTGAACGCAATCAAGATCCACTTGAATTTGTTGCAAATCAGTAGATGACACCACCTCACTTCAACACTTATCAGTCTTCATACAACAATCCTCAGCTTTAACAACAGTTTCCACCATTTCAATATGGATTAATTCATCCCACTCAACATTACTCATCTAATTATCTATCACAACCTCAATTCAATCATTCATCCATTCCACCGTCATATCCATATGAGTCTTAAATGAATCATCAAACCTCATCTGTTCCACAAATTGCTTATCAATCACCTCAAGTTTTCAAACAACCTATGACTGAGTCACCTCTTGTAAACTCAGGTCTTGCTGTTCCTATATTCTCTCTAGGAGATGATCCAATTGCTTGTCTCAACAAGGCAATGGCTTTTCTAACAGCTATAGGTTCCTCAAGGTTCTCCTCAACCAATAATCAACTTAGACTCACTCGATCTATGGAAACCAAGCCCACTATTCAAGATGACTGGACACGTGACAAGTTCAGGGGAGGGGTCAAGGTCAAAGTTATTCTCGGTAATTGGTTATAGAGTAATGCTACTAGTTCTGGGAAACCATGGCAATGTGGAAAGGCAAAGGGTTGTTAATTGATTACAACTTTGTCAAGGTGAAAGGACTCATGGCTAGACAATGCACTTAGCCTAAGCGACTAAGAAATGCAGCATGGTAATAAGAGAATAAAGCACTGTTAGCATGTAGCTCAGGAAGCTAGGACAATTTTGGAATGAAGTAGCAACTTCATTTCTTGCAGATCTAGGAGGTTATAGATGTGTCATGCTGTTCAGACAATCATTCCAAAACAATCATTTCAAACAATGCTATTTTCCAGACTAAGGATCTTGATACTTATGATTCTGACTGTGATGATATCTCGAATGCACAAGTGGTTCTTATGGCCAACATTTCCAACTATAGTTTTGATGTTATCTCAAAGGTACCTCATTTTGAAACCTATCTTAATGATATGGAAAATCAAAGTGTGCATGCAATGCAGGATTTTGAACAAACACCAGCTGTGGGTTTTATAGATAATGAGATACATAGTGATAGCAATATTATTTCGTACTCTTAATATTTACAAGAAACACAACAGGCAAATGTTCAAGATACTAATTTACAGGCACAACAAGATTTAATGATCTTATCTGTGATTGAACAAATGTCTGAACAAATGATTAATTGTGTAAATAATTGGGAAAAAGGATAATAAGGAACAGAATAATGAATCAGTAACCGCTGAGCTAGAGAGATATAAAGAACGAGTTAAAACTTTTGAACGACATCTTAATATTAATTTAAGCAGTCGTGAAAAAATGATTGGTTCTCAAATGGATGATATGATTAAAGAGAAGCTTGCATTGAAAGAACAAGTTGAGTTACTTGAGCAAAATCTTTTAAAACAAATCAAAGAAAAGGAATGTTTATTGCAAACATTCATTGTTTTCAAAAGTGAATTCAAAGAAAAGGAAGATAAATATATGGAAAATGAAATTTATTTGGAAAAGAAGATAAAAGAACTTGATAATATTATTTTTAAAGTGGGTCAATCTACTCAAATAGTGGATATGTTAACTAAGCCACAAGCCTTCTATGATAATATACACAAACAAGCTCTAGGTTATCAAAATCTGTTTCACCTTAAGAAAGCTCAGCGGATTAAACCAACCTTGTATGATGGTATTGTTATGTCTGCTAAACATGTTGCTATGCCTGTGATTGATGATAATGAAACATTGATTTTGGAAGAAGAGAGTCGATCAAAAATGTCTGAAAAAGAAAAGGATCCAGAGGCCATTAAACAAAATATTTCTCATAAACCTATTGATTATGAAAAATAAAATAGACTATCTGATGATTTTGGGAAACGTTTTACTCCACAACAAGAATTGTCGGCTGAACAAGCTTTCTGGTTGCGTATGTTTAATCCTACCAATAAACCTTCTGATGCATCCCTTATCAAAATAGAAGCTCCTAAGGAACTTTGTAAGGTTAGCTTAGTGAATGAAAGCCTTAAAAAGATTAAATTTCACCTTGCCAGGTTTGACAATGTGGTGAAGATAAGGACTACACCTGATGCTCGTACAGAAGGTGAATGGGAGTTTGAACATGCTAAAGCTGTGTTTAACAATGAAATTATTCCATTTCTAAAATCTTTAAAAGACATCTTCAATGTGTTTGATAGAGATCTTCTAAATGAAATAATAGAAGTAAAGACAGTTTTTGACCAAAGGGACGTTGATGTTCAACAGTCTTCAGTCGACAAACAATGTTTGGAAATTGCTAAGAAAGAATTACTTTTGGAAAATGATCTACTCTTACAACAAATCATGTCTCAAGAAGTTCTTTTAACTGTGATGAATTCTATGTCTTTGATTGGTGAATCTGTGAATATGAATGGAAAAAGAAAAGAATCTTGTAATCTTGAGGCCGAGCTTTTGAAATTACAAAATGCATTTAATGATCTTTTGAAAAGTTATTCACAACTTGAAAAACATTGTATTTCTCTTGAATTGTCAATACAACTTAATTAAGAAATTTTTCAAAGAGATGAATCTTGTAATAATCAAATTGCTCTTGAAATTCCAGAATTTTTTGAAAATAATGATTTGAAAGCTCAGCTTCAAAACAAAGACAGTACCATTTGTAAGTTGAAGGTTATTATAAAATCTATGAGAGAAAAGTCTAAAGAGCAAAAACGGACACGAGAACGGATGAGTGATCAAGAAGCTAAAGAAATCAAAGCCGAAGCCAGAGAGATCATGCCTCAGCCTTCCACATAATCCAACCGAAAGCCCAACTCCATTTGTTTTTAAATTCAGACCACAGTGGCTGATTTTGCCATTATTGAAAGTTTCTATACCTAGAAAAATGATGCTAGCCAAACACAAGGGCCGAAGATGTAATTACCCTATAGTTATAAAAGGCGCGGGTCACTTAGACCGGGTCAAACTACCCACTTCACCCAATCAGCCAATGAGAAGCAAAGCCCCAACCCGTTTAAACCCATACCCTAACCCGAACCAACCCAATGAGTTAAAAACTCATATCGTTTACTGTTCACACAATACATTTTTAACCCCCAAACTGAGATTAAAACGTCACAACACACATGAACTAACACTCAAAGAAACTCATGAAACCCTAGCTAGTAAACAATTCCTTTCACACACCACCTAAATTAACCTTAGGTAAAATCCCCTCTCACAAACCTTAAACCCATCTGTCACTATCAATTAAACCCCCACCCCAATCCACCCTGTCAAAATAAGAATGAAATGATTGTAGAAGTGATGTGAACGTGTGGAGGGTTTACACTCACATAACTATCAATAATTGGTCCACGTCAATGATCCTGGTGCACACATGCTTTGATCGAAACGATTGATGATACTAATCAAGGAGAGAGAAATGATGAAGGGCTGAGAAAAATGAAAGAGGGTCCTAGAAGATGGAGGAATAGCTCGAAGCTTTTCGGGTATAAAAAAACCCCCCTCAATCCCAGCATTTAAAGGAATAATTTTTTTTTGGAGGTTAATTTTTAGGTTAATTTTCGAGTCAGATTACATAGTTTATTTTTTAGTTTCTTCAAACTGTAATTTTCATATAAAGTTATGTAATTTTGTTTCAAGATGTAAAACTTGTTTCATATTTCATAAAAGTATTATTATCATATAATATTGTGTCTTCAATTACAAATTCTTGTCAAAATATTAGTGTTTGTGTTGTTATTGGCTAATCAAATGATGATAAGGCATGGATCTCTTGGAATTGGATGAACAGCTGAGACCCAAGGGTTTTCAGAGCTGAGGTTTATGCATATAGGATTTAATTAGGTTGTTGTGGGGGTTTAGATTGAGCTTATGTGAATAAGCCATAGCTCCACTCAGTTCTTATATTTCTTCCCTTTCAATGCTGGGTGGATCTAAGTACACACTAGTTAATCCTTTATAAGGTTTTACATTTAACTTAAAATTCAGTAATTCTTTAAATTCCTGTATTCTTAATTATGGCTTTTGAAATCTGTTAAATGATAGTTTGATGAAGCAGTTGGGATTTGTTATTTGTATAAGCAGTTTCAATAAGTAAGATATAATCTGTCATGCGTTTAGAGGTCTTTATTAAAACAGCTTTAGTAAAAGTTATTGTAAGCTTGATAAGCTTAGTGAAAGCTTATCAGCCTTCATAAGCCATACAGCGTATTTTAAAATAAGTTAAAGTTGATATTTTCCAATGAGTTTAGCTTTTTAAATTCGGTTGAAAAAGCTTTTTAATAAAATAAGGATGCTGAGTGTTAGAAGTTAGGGAGTTCAGGGGTCATTTCTGTCCATCTTTAAAGTTTCTGTTAGTTAAAAATTTGCATAGTTAGTCCTTGTTAAATGCGCAGTTAGTCCTTAGTTAATTTACATAGATATTCCTATGTCTTTAGTTTAATTTGTTAGTCTAGTTAGTCCCCAAGTCCAGGACTATTTCTGCCAATAGATCAAACTTTGTGTTTTTCATAAAACTTTAGAATGTTTTGGGCCGCCTTACCCTCAACTTTTGTATCGTTTCACTTCAAACCCATTGTTGTTTTGGCAATTTCATTAAGCTTAATAAAAATAGTTTTTATAAATAATAAATTAGGTTTTTAGTTTAATTACTTAAATTAGTTTATAATTACTCATTAAAAATTAGGGCTTTTAATAAAATTAATTTTCTGCATTATTTCTTTTTATAAAAAAATTTTTATATAATTTTTAGTTTAAGTTTTATATGTTTTATAAAAAATTAATTTTCGAATTTATTTTTTAATATTTCATTTTAGGGGGGGGGGGGGGGGGGGGGGGGGGGGGTGGGGTGGGGGGGGGGGGGGGGGGGGGGGGAAAAAATAATAAAAAATAAAAAAATTAATTAAAAAATACAAAAAAATATTATTTTAGTTTTAAAATCACTTAAGTCATTTTTATAGAAAAGTAATTTTTATCTTTATTTTTAAACATTTAATTTTCAAAACTCCTTTAGTTTTTAATTTTCAACTTTAATTTTAAAATTTTAATCTTTTAAATAGAAAAATTAGTAATAAAAATGTTTTTCTCATCTTTTTAAGTAATTTAGAATTAATTTAGTTTAAAAAGTATTTTTCTTTTTCCTAAAATTTTCTTTAGCATTAATTTAGGTTAGAATACTTAGTTTATATTTTTAAGATTTTTAAATTGTATTTTGTTTTCTTAAATGTCGCATTTTATTTACTTTGTAATTAGTTAATTAGTTATATTTAGTTTGTTTGATTGTGGCCTTAATTTTAGTAGTATAAATAAATCTAAAATATCTCTTTTCTTATTCAAATCAATCATTCCGAACGAGATCGAGGTTTCCATTGCATGAGTCGTTTGGAAAACGAACCCGTGTGATCATATTACCCTGATCACAATCACATAAACGTCACAAAATCATTATACTTATGATGATAATTTTTTTTTGAGAGTGAATTTTATCAAGGTAACTTGGAAACTTTCTTAATATCTCCGATTAAATGATTTTATATATTAAATTAGGTAATATAAAACTGCAATCATTTTTGGCGTACCGCTGCCGGGACTTGGTAGAGGGGCCGATTCCTTCCGTAACGAGTTTGAATTGGTTTTAAGATCCTTTCACGTCCTCGAAAGTTAAATTTTTGTCCATAAATCCAAAATCCAAAAAAATAAAAAAATATAAAAAGTAAAAAATATTTTCTTTTCTTTTTAGTATAATTATCATATAAAAAAATAAAATAAAAAAATAGAAAAATCAAAATAAAAAAAAAAAATTGTCTTAATTTCAGAAAAATAAAATTTTCACATCAAGTTTGGTAACCCGAACACCAACAAATAATATATTCTATTAAGGAGATATTATCATTTCAATTTCTTCACGGTGAACTTGCAATTAGTTCCCACATCGTAATCAAAAGATTTAACACTTGCCTTTTGTGTCTCACCAAGTACTCTCACCTTGAAAAAAAAAGCAAATTTTTTCAAGAGCTACCGTGAAGTAGTTGATTATTTGGTTTAAGTCTCTTTCGTGTAACCCCTTTTTTTTAAAAAAAAACAAAAAAAAATTTAGTGTAAATATTACTTTTAATGTTGTTTTTCCTTTTTATGCGCACTCGTTCGCAATCTCGTAGACGTCGTCAACAACAAACTCCGGTTGTTGAAAATTTTGATTTAGAAGATCCAATTGTTAAACAAAACTGTTCAATGCACTACAATCGAACAATGGCCCAAATGTTTACAAAGCACCTATCGAAGGGAATGAGATCTATAGTTGTTCCACCAATCAATGCTAACAATTTCGAGCTTAAGCAACCTTTAATCAATCTTGTGCAAAGCAACAAATTTACGGGTAGACAAGATCCCCACAATCACCTTCGATTTTTTAACAAAGTCACTTCAACGTTTAGAACATCCCGAAGTTTTCCGAACACTTCGATAAAGCTTTATGCTTTTTTTTTCCTTTTCTCTAGAGGTGAAAGCCCGAAGATTGGTTAGACAAGGACTCTCCTAGATCAAGACTCACATGGATTTCTTTGTATCAAAATTCATAAACCAATATTTCCCAACCTACAAAAACCATTACTAACGGAATGAGTCATAACCTTTTTTACAAATAAACCAAACAAGCCTTTAATGAAAGCATGGGACCTTTTTAAAGTACTCTCTTCGTCACAATTCCTCACCATGGCTTTTCGGAACTTCACCAACTCGATACTTTTTACAACTCTTTGAATTCAAACGATCAAGATGCCTTAGATTCCGCAGCAGGTGGCAATTTCTTAGCCCAAAAATGTGCCTCAAAAGGTTTAGCGATTATTGAAAAGCAAGTCAAAAGGTTCGTTACTTCCAGAAGTCGTCTAATGATTCAAGATGAAGGTAACGGAGCTCCTCCATTCTAATTCTATCGATCTTCTAAATAATTCTTTCGATATGCAACAAATAGCCGCTTCTCTCGAGGATAAGATGACTATCAAGATGAACCAAATGATGAATCAAATGAAAGCTTTAGTTATTACTACTCCTGCACCCGTCAAAGCAGTTGAGGAATTATTTTACTTGTGAGATCAAACAAATCACAATTTTAAAAACCTTTGTCCTATGTTAGTTAACCTCGAGTGAAACGATTTTCTTTCCTGTTTTTCAAGACAATATCCAACAATTTCAACAAACCGCAGCCGTTGGAAATTTTTCTCAAAGAAACCAACCTTCCAATTTGGCAAGTCAAATGAAACCACCGGGTTTCAATCAACCGAATGTCCAAACCAATCAAAACCGCTATCAAGGAACCAATTCTAATTTCAACCAAAACCGTGGAACAAACTTTAATCAAAACCGTCAAAACAACCAAAATCAAGTTTATCAAGCACCACTACCATATCAACACCAAGTCAATCCATTCCGAACGAATCGAGGTTTCCAATGCATGAGTCGTTGGGGAAAACACCCGGGTGAATCATAGACTTAACCCTGTTCAAACATACTTATTATATATTATATTATATATTTATTTTGAATGAAATTTTATCAAGTAAGCTGGTAACTTTCTTAATTACTCTCGTGATTATATTATTTTATATTAATTTTAGGTAAATAACACGTTGCAATCAGTTTACTCTATACCAACCTCCAACAAATTAATGTAATGAAAACGGGATTTTGAAAGCTACGTTAAAGCAAATGATGCGATATTGAAGAATGTGCAAAATCAAAATCAATGATTGCAAAATCAAATGGCTAATGTTATGAGTTTTTGACAAGTCTTTGTGATAATTTCAAAAATCCAGCCTCTACTTCAAATACGGGTACTCTTCCAAGTCAAACCGTGACTAACCCTCGTCAGCAATTAATGCTACTACTACATCAAGGAGCGTAAGACTTTGGAAGAAACCTTTCGATTCCCTCTTGTTCCCTACACCCCGATGTTTTCAAAACCCCAAAAAGAAACCCAACAAGACCCTGGAGAACGTCAAACGGCAAAAGTGTCAAAATCCAAATTTGGAAAATACCGCACATGTCCCATCTTCGGGGGAAGAAGATTCAATTTTCATGGAAATTCCAAATCCAAAAGCAAAGAAAACCGTTACTATTGAAGTTCAAGATCTTAATTCTCCAAGACCTAATAAACTTCCATATCCCGAGAGGATGAGAGTGAGAGAACACGATAAACCAAGTGCTCAACATAGCCGGTTTTTGAAGATGTTCAAGCAACTCCGTTTAGAGATTGGATTGAAAGATGCTCTTGTCGAAATTCCCAATTTCAACATATGTTAAGCTCTGATGCTAAGGAACAAAGAGAAGGCTCGAGAAACACAACCGACCATGTCCGTAGAAACTATTACACATAAGTTCTAATCCTCCCACCCCCCCTCCACCCACCCACCACCCGCTACCCTTCCCCCACATGACCGTGAATGCTAAAAAAATGTTTCCGCAACATTATGAACAAAGTTCCCGATAAACTCGAATATCCGGATGAAAAAATTACTTATCCCAAGCTGTTACCAAGAAACTCAAAGACAGTTGCTTTAGCCTATTCTGAGCTAAGGCATTAATCTTTTTACCTCATTCTATCTAGCAATAAACTTGAGTCTTGAATCTTTGACTCCTACTCGAATGACTCTCGTGCTTGCCAAACGTCACCGATTTCTCACTTGATAAGACCCCATGGGCATAGCCCCATGATGTTTTAGTTAGAGTCGAAATGGTTTCACTTTTCCTTGCGGATTTTGTGGTGGTTAAATTTTAACCCGACCCGAGAGAGCCTAATAAGTATTAGAAGACCCTTCCTTCTTCGAACCTGCAAAAGCACTCCGATTGATATTACGAGGAAAAATGACTTAAGAGTAGGAAAAGATAACTTGTTTACTAATGCCCTGATAAAACTGAAGCGAAAAACAAAGTGAAAAGAATTTTGTTCATGCCATTTCTGTTATCGATTTTTTCAAAAGATGATCCGTTTAGTGGCAGTACCACTACTCATTCTGATGATCCTTCTCCTGTTCCTTCTCCGGTGAAGACTAGTGATAATTTTGTGAAGATCACCGATGAACTTGCTCCTCTTAATTCGTTACCACCGGGTAATGATGATTCAACTCTTAAGAAGGACTTGCATGAAGATAATTTTCAAGAAAATGTCGAGATAAAAAATTCCAACGTTTCCTATAGCTAGTCTTTCTCACAAACATCCTGTTAACCGACAAGGATGATTGTTTTGCTCGCTGAAGACGATAATGATGAGATCGATGATTTTCAACTATAGAAGTATCTCTACACTTAGAGTAAGGACATTTCGATCAGAAGGAACCTAGCTTTCTGATATCTACTTAGTGATATTTGTTCCCATAATCTCGATCCAAAGTAACTTCCTATCCATGAACCAGAACAGAATTAATCTTCAATTACTTTTTCTCCAATGAAGTATCCTCTTCACCATGAGTTCCGCCGGTGAACCTTTAACACTTCCTGCGAGTAATATTTCGTGAATTTGAGGAATATCTTATTCTATTGACAGTGCTTTAATGAAATTTCAACTTCCCCATGGGAAAATTTTTCACAAAATTCAGTTATCGATCTTCTTCCCATGTCCTCCTATTCCCGTTGAAGATAGTGAGCCACCCAAGAAGAGATTGATAATCTCCTTGTTCCAAGATAATTTAATTCCGCCTGGTGTTGAAAGATGCTGATTCCTAAGATGAATTTAATGAGTCACCTAAAACAACTTAACAAAGCCCTGCCCCCCCACCCACCCAAGACCCAACACCCCTTGACTTTAGGATCACCAAGAATGATCCGTTATTCCTCGACCTCCACCAGAACCTCCGGATATTAAGAAATGTTTATTGAACTCCGACAGCGGGTATTTTGATATTAAAGAGTTTTAAAGGTGATTCTAAATCACATGATTATATGACCAAGTATTTTAACCCATCCTACCCACCCTTTTATTCGTACTTGGGCCTACATTTCCTCATTCACCACCTTCGAGAAAGAAGACTACCATGTTTCTGATCCCCAGGCATCATCCATTTAGAGCCGGTGGCCTCTCAATCTGGGAATGAAATTTCATATCCTTTAAATTTGTTGTCCAAACATTAATGAAAGCCCGATTTGAGATCTTCTTTTGCCATTTGCACCTCCTAAATAACAACTAATTCAGGGAAAAAAAGGAACCGAGTGCGTGTTTTGAGTGACTCGTTAATCAAAACAAAGCCGCTCGTGGAGTTCACCCATGTGCTAAATTTCCTTTTTTTCTATTTTAATTTCTTTTCTATTTTTCTAACCTCTAATGTGATTGTGATGTTGAGGGGCCCATCCTCTTCGTTTCTCGTTGTTTGTTGCTTGTTTGTTGTGATTTGGCAGGATTAACCCAACATTTCAAGAATCCTCTCGTGTTCGATGCCTAATTCCGGAGCACTCGAGCTTCTCACCTTTTTGTGAGAAATTATTTGGGGATATCAATATCCTTTCATTATTATCGATTAACGAATTATCTTGTCTACTTTATAAACGGCTTAGATTTTCGTATGAAACCCCGACTTAAACATTGAGGACAAAATGTTTCATTTATTTTGTGGAGGGAATCTATCGATTTGATGTGCTTAGCTCTTGTTGTTTTTCACGACCCGTTTTTTTTTCCACCAAAAATAGCATTAGCAAAAATTTAAATTTGTCAAGTCTTATTTAGTATAAAAAAAAAAAATAAAAAAAAATGTGTTAAGACATTTATGTAGGTTTTCCGTTGGTGAGAATAGAAAGTAATTTTTGACCCGACCGAACAATGTTTTCTAGCTTTTATCCTTAACAAGTAAAAAGACTTGTGCTAATCTCAAGTAGATTTTAAATATGCCAAGTTGGAATTTATATGGCTAAGTATTCACTAATTGTGAAGAACAAGAAATGATAGAGTTGTTATAAGTTTTGATGCTAAACGTAGAATAGTTGGATTTCTTTCAAGCTTATAGAAGTTATATTGTGGCTTTTTCTCCCATTAGATTGATTCACCAATAATAATAATTGTTTAATAAATAAAGTTTTTTACGGTTTTTTGGTTAATAATTAGTTCTCAGAAGTTTTCTTTAGTTTCTTTGTGATTTAGAGTAAGTATACATCAGGAATACTTAATTTGGCATACTATATGTATAATAATAATAAATATTTTGCTTATCCCTTAAAGAGCCTTAGGGTATATGGGGTAAGTAAAATCTAATAAAGCCATTTATAATCCAAGGTCGAAATACGATTGCTGCATCGTGTCGGAGGCGTGGCCGATGTTGTAGCCTTCTAAAGGACCGAGGTTGAATACTGTTGCTTAATTTTTGCTTTGATCTTTCCTTAAAGAGCCTAAGGGTATATGGAATGATTTAAAGTTATCTTGTTTGTACCTTAAAGAGCCTTAGGGTATATGGTGCAAATAAAGATCGGTCCATTAATTCTTAAAAGCACAAGGAATATGACATAAAATGGAACCTTGCTTAATTACCTAAAAAAAAGCCAAATTATTTGGTCGCCATAGATTAAAACTTAAATCTTTAATACATTGTTTTTTCCTATTGAAAATAGCTAGGAACTAATTATTACATTTTTTAACCGTCATACTTTATTTTAGGAATTAATACATATCGAAATAAGAAGTCTTAAAGAGCCTTCGGGTATATGACTTATAAATAAAATCTTGAGATACAAATTAGGAAATAAGGGAGGAAAAGTAAGTACACAATTGACTCTTATAAGTAGTGTTAGCATCATTAACTTGTAATTGACAATGATCTTGTTTTTACGCTTGGCATGGATTGAGTGAAAAGTCGGGGATGACGAATTTATCTTTTTAGACACTTAATTGTGCTTATTTGTTCAATGATCCTAAAATTACCAATGTGGTAATGAAGAGCAAATACCTTATGGTCAATACAAAAATAAAGTATTCGTGTAGGATATAAAATCATAAAAAAAAATCAAATAATAAGAAAAATCTTTTAAAAATGGAAAAACGTGTGTTTTGTACCTTGTTACTTAGAAATTCTTTCCCTCAATTTAACTTACTACTTCTTAAAGGAATAGTTTTGGGGAGTATCGAATGTATTTGTTATCGGAGCATGTAATATTGCGGTTAGGACACACAATGTTTAGTATTTGGGAATTTGATAGTATGTTACTATTCATATCAATTTATAGCCTTAAAAAGGCCAATTCAACCCAAAACGGAATCAAAAAATGTCTTGTATCTGAGTTTATGTGTGCAGGTATGGATATGTAAAATATCGCAAGAAAAACAGTCAAAAAAACGGGCAAAAACGACACGAGAACGGATAGTGATCAAATAAGCTAAAAAATCAAAGCCGAATCCCGAGAGAAATCATGCCTCACAGCCTACACAGTCAACCAAAGCCCAACTCCATTGTTTAAATAAATACAGGGTCTGATTTAGCAATTTATGAAATAGATTATAACTAGAAAAATGGTGCTAGCCAAACACAAGGGCCGAAGATGTAATTACCCTATAGTTATAAAAGGCGCGGGTCACTTAGACCGGGTCAAACTACCCACTTCACCCAATCAGCCAATGAGAAGCAAAGCCCCAACCCGTTTAAACCCATACCCTAACCCGAACCAACCCAATGAGTTAAAAACTCATAACTTTACTGTTCACAAACGGAAACATTTTACCCCAATAGATTAAAATCACACACACATTAACACACTCAAGAAACACAATGAACCCTAGCCTTATTAACAATTCCTTTCACCCCACCAAAAAAACCTTAGGTTTAATCCCCTCTCACACCCTAAACCCATCTGTCACTATCAATTAAAACCCCCAACCCAAATCCACCCTGGCAAAAAAAGATTGAAAAGATGGGTGAAGTGACGTGTGTGAGTGTTTACACTCCCACATAACTAACACATATGTCCCACTCAATGAACCGGGTGCACACATGCTTTGATCCGAACGATTGAGATACTTATATCAAGAGAGAGGAAATAAGAAGGGGTGATGATAAGAATGAAAGAAGGGTCTAGAAGATGGAGATGAGCTCAAAGCTACGGGATAAAAAAACCCCCTCAATCCAGGCAGTTAAGAAATATATTTATTTTGGAAGGGTTTAATTTTTAGGTTAATTTTCGAGTCCATTTTTACATAGTTTTTTTTTTTAGTATTCTTCAATTAATTTTCATTTTAATGTTATGTAATTTTGTTTCAAAGATTTAAAGAACTTTATTTCTAGTTATTAATAAAAGTAATATTTCATATTAAATCTTGTCTTCATTTAAATTCTGCAAAAAAATTTGGTTTGTGTTTGGTTTTGCTATTCAAATGAATGAAGGCTTGGAGTCTCTTAATTTGGATGGCTGCTGAACTCCAAGGGTTTTAAGAGCTGAGGGTTTAGCATAAAGGTTTAGAATTAGGTTGTTTTGGTTTTCGAGATTGAGCTTAAGGTGATAAGCATAAGCCCCACGTCAGCTTATATTCTTCCCTGTTCCTTGCTGGTGGAGCTAAGGTACACACTAAAGTTAATCCTTTAATAAGTTTTACATATAAACTTTATAATTCAGTATTTTTATATTTCTGTTTTCTTAATATTCTTTTTGAATCTGTTAAATGTATTTTGATAAGCAGTTGGGATTTGTTGATTTGTAATAAGCAGTTTCAATTAAGTAAGATATAATCTGTCATGCGGTTTTGAGGTTACTTGATTAAATCAGCTATTTACTTTACAATTGTCCTTTTTCTTCTTCGTAATAAGCTGTTAAGTTTCATTAGAATTAAATAAGCTGTTTGGTTTTGTTAATGTTTGATTAAACATTTTATTGAGTAGTTAAAATTCTGTCAAGTGCCTTTTATTTTGCTTTGTTCATGAAGTTTAAGAGATAGAATTCTAAGCTTCTAGAGCTTATAAGCTGATAAGCTTATACAGCTTATTTCAAATAAGTGAAAGTTAAGTTTTACATAAGTAGAATCTTAAAAAAGTTAAAGTTAATAAGCTGTTTAATCAAAATGGATGCTGTTTGTTAAAAGTTAGGTGCTGCAGGGGCCTGTCTTGCATATTTTATAGTTTCTGTTAGTTTAAAATTTACACAGTTAGTCCTTGTTAGTTACTCTGTTAGTCCTTAGTTAATTACATAGATAGTCCTTCGTTAGTTTAATTGTTAGTCTAGTTAAGTCCCTAGTTAAGGGACTATATCTGCCATTAGTTCAAACTTTGTGTTTTTTATAAAACTTTAAATTTACCCCGCCTACCCTTATCTTTCTGTTTTGTCACTTTCGGCCCATGTGTTTGTTTGGTTTTAGTTTAAGTTTTATAAAAATAGTTTTTTATAAATAATAAATTAAGTTTTTTAGTTTAATTAGTTAAATTAGTTTTTAATAAATAGTTTAAAATTAGGGCTTTTAATAAAATTAATTTTCTGCATTTTTTCTCTTTATAAAAAGTATTTTTATAGAATTTTTAGTTTAAGTTTTATATTTTTAAAAATTAATTTTCAAATTTAGTTTTAAAACATTTAATTTTCAAACCTTTAGTTTTTTTTAATTTTAACCTTTTAAATAGAAAAATTAGTGATAAAAAATGTTTTTCTCATCTTTTTAAGTAATTTAGGATTAAGTTAGCTTAAAAAGTATTTTTCTTAATTTTTATCAATTAAATTTCTATTTTTAGGATTTAATTTAGATTAAATAGTATTTAATTCATAAAAAATCCGAAAAGCCTTTAAAAAATATTTTTCTTTTTCCTAAAATTTTCTTTAGCATTAATTTAGGTTTAGGAATCTAGTTTACATTTTTAAGATTTAAATTGCATTTGTTTTCTTAAATGTCGCATTTTATTTACTTTCGTAATTAGTTTAATTTGTTAATTAGTTGTTTAATTGTGCCTTTAATTTTAGTAGTATAATTAAATCAAAAATATCTCTTTTCTTATTCAAATCAGGATCCAAACTTAAACGAGGTTTCCATTGCACGAGTCATTGGGGAAACGACCCGGGTGATCATACTTACCCGGTTTAATATACGTATTTTATATTATATTATATATATTTTTGAGAGTGAATTTTATCAAGGGTAACTTGGTAACTTTCTTAATTACTCTCGGGATTATATTATTTTATATTATATTTTACGTGTATAAACTGCTCAATCAGTAAGAGTTACCACCCGTATTATAGGTACCCGTAGTAGCATATACGTCCTCTTGAGTGTAGCCACCAGCGGCTTGACACTCATAATAAGCATGTGGACCACCATAAGTCTCACAGCCATTTTGTATTGAATTAATTGGTCGATTCATAGAAGAGACAAGAGCTGCAACTTGCTTAGTGAGAGCGGTAATAGCAACATCTTGAGTCGAGCTCCCACTAGCACTTGAAACTTGAGGTTTGTTTCGGGAAGTTTGAACTTTAGATTTGTTCTCAATAATAGTCAGCTTCTTGGGTATTCTTAGTCAAGAAATTACCACTAGCTGCAGAATTAAGACAATCTTGATCAGATTGATTTAAACTATGGTAGAAAGTATCAATTTGATGGAGAAGAGAAAAGCCATGATGGGGACATTTGTTAAGAAGATGTTTAAATCGGTCCCATGCTTTAGAAAATGTCTCACCGAATCTTAGTTGAAATCTCGTGATTTCTTTTCAAAAATTGGTGGTCTTAGAAGGAGGAAAGAAGCGGTTCACAAACTTGGATACAAGATCGTTCCAAGTTGTGATAGAATTAGGAGGTTCTTTTTCAAGCCAAGTCTGGGCTGCTCCATCAAGAGAAAATGGAAATAACAACAGTTTAACAACGTCACTCGGGACGTTATTAAGTTTAACTGTTTGTGTTATTTTTGTGAATCTTCGAATATGAGAATGAGGATCATCGTTTTCAAAACCATGAAAAGCGATGGCTGTTACTAGATTAAGTAAACCGATCTTCAATTCGAATTGATTAGCAAGAATGGGGGTACAACGATTGCATCCCCTACACCATCGGTTGGTGCCTGAAGTAACTCCTCCATCGATCAGAGGTCTAGAGCCGGAAAATTAGGACCCGCATGAGGCAGTCCCAAAACGGTAATGTTATTATTAACCATATTTATCTCTTCGAAATCGAGTAAAAGAGACGGATCACCAAGATTTCGTCTTCGATTTCGGATAATGCTTTCGGGATTAGTAGACGGAGGAACGAGATTAGAAGAAGATGAACGAGTGCTCATGCACTAAAATAGAAATAAAAGAAAAATATTTTTGGATTTTTGATATTTATATAAAAGAAAATAAAATAGAAATAAAAAATATTTTTGTATATTTATATAGATAGAAAGATAGAAAACTATTTTTAATAGAATATATAATAAGAAAAAATATTTTTGGATTTTTTATAGAGAAAATAAAATGAAAATATTTTTGGTATTTTTCAAACTTTTATATAAAGAAAATAAAATAGATATAGATAATATTTTTTTTTGATTTTTTTTCTTTTTTATATGTACGAAATTAAACTTTCAAAAAAGAAAGGATTTTCAAGGCATTCACATCGAAACAAAACGTGAAAATCGTACAACTCTCCCCGGCAACGGCCCCAAAAACTGATTCGTCGATAACGACTAGTCAAGTAATAGTAAGTATTTCCCGTTCGATATAAAAATTACTTGAGGACAAATAATAGTTAATCTTCCGGACGTCGTAATCCTAACGAGAATTGAATTGAAAACCACGTTTATGTTTGAAATTTAAATGCTTGATTATCTTTTAATTTTGGTTTTTGATTTTAAACTAAATATAAAATAATACTAAACTAGATTATACTAATTAACAAATAAGCAAAGCAATCGAACGAAGAGATATATAAAAAGATATGCTTGGTAAGTGATTTGTTTAGATCCTTAAGTATGATTTAATAATTAATTAAGCTTTTATCGAAGAACCAATTTCTTTCTAATAAATCATTTTCTCACAACGTTGGTTTTTATTGAAAACAATTTTTATCAAGAGATCGATTACTAAATTAATGCCTAATTATTCTAACGGCTTTTGCCCGCTCGAATAACCAAAACACTAATCTAAATAATATAAGAATCATTATTCAATATTTTCCACTTTTATGATCACACTTAATTCACTAAACAATATATCACTTATGTAGGATCGATATTCCTTAATGAAACACTGATATACTGTCAACTATGCGAAATCTAGTTGGCAGTACTTAAGAAGAAC